>BSBK01001972.1:480000-574778 GCA_027943335.1 Chamaecyparis obtusa
ATGGTGCTGCCCATTTTAGTGCCAAAATCGGATTTTGGTTGAGGAATCCTTAATTGTAATTTAGACAACCAAACGATGGATTAGGCAAAAAAATTGAAAGTTTTGCACCCAATTCTGCCCTAATTCCACTAACCAAATGGGGCTAAAGGAGTTGATAGTAAAGAGAACTAGAAGGGTGCAAAAAAGATATCATTTGAGGATAGATCAAAAAGTGTGAAATGAAGTCCAAAACCTACCATAAACCAAGTTTTATTATTATGAACTAGGTCCCTATCTATTTTGTTTGAAAAAATCACAATGAAATATCACAACCCATTATCAATGTAAAAGACCTTGTTAGCATTATACCAAGAAGATTTACACCATTTCAAAAGATTTGAAATGGGAGGGATCCAATGTGAGAACTTAAAAATTAGTATTTTTTCTAAGAGATCTATCACTTGAGGCTAAAGCAAATCCTTTGAGAGAAATAGTCTCACACTCCCATCTTCAACAATCCTGCCAATATTTTGGGGGTAGGGGGCATTCTCTGCAACACAATCCCACTAAGGAGCAATAGAAAAATTGTTGGAGGCCTTTGTATTCTTTTTCTTTTTTCCATGGTGTTGGTGTTTGAACCTCCTCCTGGGAGCTCTACTCAAAACCATCTAGTCTCTAATATTCTTTGGAAACAAGGGTAGAGACAATATCCCCTTAAAATCGCTCACCTGAGGAGGGGGCTTGTAATATTTCCAAGGTGAAGCTAACTAAGAAATGGAATGATGAGTAGAAAAACCCTTAAGATGGATATCATTTGGAAAGGTACGAGGGCCATGAAATTCATGGGGGAGATCAAAGGGAGAGCACCCAACACTCCATCTGCAAAGGAGTTAGTGTTGAGGCCCTTTGGGAAAGAGGCCTTTGTGTTTGTAGTGCCTTTAATTTGCTCTTACGATGGCTCACAAACCCTTTTCCACCTGCACACATCCACCCACGTCTAGTTATGAAAGACTCATTGTGACATCCATGTTCTGTTCTTGTTCCACGCTCCAAACCTGAATGAGCTTGCATAATTTGACTCAGCTAGAAGCTTGGGTCATGGCATTCCATGACCAAAACTAGGGTTCTAATAACTACCCATTAGGGGATCATGTTCACGCTCCATATTTTTAATGATCTATATATTATTATTAACTAGGGAGAGGACCCAGTAGTTAAGCATCCTAACTTTGCGCTTCTCAAAATCCTACATGGAAATTTCAAATCACTCCCATTTTTTTACAGTAGCTTACTTGGTGAGTCTCCTTCTTATAACTAAGGTTTCAGAGCCACATCATCAAATATGATGTCACTTCAGCATGCTTTTTGCCAAGGTTTCTAAAACAACCCAAAAAAAAGTGAGACCAATCATAGTGAATTAGGACCCCCCAGTACTTGTGCAACTGATGTGGCATCACACCGTTGGCTTCTTTTTAGAACAAAGGGCACATTTCATTCAATTACGGGTAGTCATCATTAGCAAAAACAACTTTAAAGTCACAACTATTGATACAATGTTGTCAAAAACATTGGATATTAAATCAACAACTGTGGGTATTAAGTTATGAACTACTATCACAACCATTGGAACGTGTTCAGGTATTGGGTCCTCTCCCCTATGTATTATTTGTAGGTTTGATTCTATGCTACATTTTTTTTTTAATATTGAATCAATGAATAGAAAAAATTAACATTGAATCATTTTTTTGCGATCTCTATTTAAAATTGTATATGCTTGTATTTTCTATATGTTTCTACATTAGTATTAACTATATAGATGTTCTATCCTACAATTTCTCTCATCAACCATAATGTTCATTGTCTAAGTACATTACCTTTGATTTATTTGTCAACACACATTTAATTTATTTGAATATAAAGATTTTTGTATAAGTTATTTTTTACTTGTCATTGAACAAATTGATGGTTATAATATTTGAGGGGTGAAATTATTGAAGCAAGTATAAGAAGTATTAAAACCTTGCGTATCTTTTGGAACCACACATAAAAATTGTAATATATTTTCAAGATGAGGAATAAAACAATATGAGATTGAAAGAAAAGGCACAACAGGGGATTGAGAAAACAAAATATTCCTTATTTCTTGCACCTTAAAGGGAAGATCTTGTTGGGAAGAAGGATGAAAATATAGAGAAATTAGAGAATGTAGAGATGAAATTCAATTAAATCCAAGATATAGAGCATTCAATTGGGAAAATGGCAATTAAAATCAATGCTAATACCTATGTAGGAGTAGAAGAATGATTTGACATTGAAATGGAAGATTTATTCCATTAGGATGCATGTAAAACCTTGGAATTTATGCTTCTAAATGATGTCATCGATTGCATTATTGAATTTCACTACAAGTCTATCATTTCATTTTTTATAAGACTACTTCTATTTGAAGCTAATTTCTACAAATGGGTTAAAGTAAATTGGGAAATATGGCCTAGGAAATTGAAGCCATGAGAGGGTTAGGAAAGGGTTGCATCCTACAAATTTAAATCTACTATCCATGCAAAAATTGTGCTATAATTTGGTAGCTGGGTAATTTGTGGTAATTTTTTTTATTTACAAGCCTAGACCTTGGACTTCAACCCTAAAGGCTCGTCAAGATCATAGTATCCTATGTGGATAAAGCTACCTTATTTAAATATTTCTTTTAGATCCTTCTTAAAAGACATTATTGCATCGCTTGGAATATTTTTATGGTGTAAAAATAAAACAAAAATTCTATAGCCTAAGAGTGCACCCTAGAGTTTGTGTGAAAATAGACCTTAATAATTAGTCACCTGAGAACATCGAATTAGTAGGTTGGAGGTTTGAGTTCTATCAATCAATTATATATTTAGACAAACTTAATACCTCTTTTTTAGTAACAAGAAGATCATTTGATAAGATATTATCTTGTTAGAGAGAATAAATTTTCACAACCCCAAATGTTAGTCTTCACTACACAAGTGCATATATAGCTTCTCAACCTTTTGCTTTTCCTATATCTCTACATTTGCATTAGCAAGATAACACCATTTAAAAAGTTAAAAATATATATTAATAATGTTAGGTCTCCTAATATTGCCCCCTTATCTTATAAAGCCATGATAAATAATTGGAGAATGATTCAGAAGAGAAAAGAACCTTTGAGGTTTGTTGAGTCCCAAAAGGGACTTGTAGCTTTGGAATCTCCTTAACCATTGTTACTTTAAATAATAATTTTAGGATCAATGATGAAGCTTCCTTATCCCCTCGCTTTTTTTGTAATCTAATAGATATCAATATCTCCTCCCCCTCCCAACAAAGATCAAAGACCCTCTAATTAATTCAATACTCTTGCTAATAAATTTGATGTTTCTCTACAAGAGGAAGACCTTTCTAACCTCAATAATTGTTATTGTAGAATTTTTTTCTAGTGGAATATTTCTCTAGTTTTATCTAAATTCACTACCTAGCTTGTATTTTCATATTCCTTTTCATACTTTGGCATACAAGTATTTTGATGCATATAGTCATTAGTTAGCATCCTCTATTTAAGATCCTAATACAATATTGTCAGTTTGACATTCGTACATCTCTTAAAATTTCAAGTCTACAATTATATTATATTATTTATAGCTTCATAGCTTGTTTTTTTTTCATAGAAAAACCTTGGATATTCATCTATTTGGCATTTATAACATGGTTTTGAAGATTTAGTCTTAAAATTTTTGAGTCCTTGGGTATTGATTAAGAGATTGGTGTATTTTTATGATCTTTTAAATTATTATATGATCTTCTCTTGCATTTCAAAATGATCTAGACGATTAGAAAGTAACTATGAAGAATAATTAAAGTCCTATATTTTCATGTTTATTTTGGGTGAGATCTGGTGATTATAACTATGCTACATACAATGAAACATATTTAGTTATTCTATTGCATTTGGGAGGCTCATGAAATTTATATTCGGGTTTAGTTTCACTCAATTTGGCCATCATATGATACAATAGAAAAAAAAGGTTTGAAGCTTAGATTTAGTGAACAACTTTTCACTAGAGCATTTTCTGTTAGAAAATGTGTCTCAACCTTGCATTTACATAAGGTCACTATTTATAGTAAGTTTACATTTGAGAATGGATTTTCCCAAAACTTTCCCCAAAGGTTTTGATGGGTTAGATAAGCATGCTAGTAAATTTTCTTTGCAAGATCATGTTAACAATTTAAGATATTAAAGTTCCCATTTTTTAAGTTGTATAAATTTTATGAATTCAATTTTGAAGGTGTCAGAGGCTCTTAAAAAGATTAAAAGTGTTTATAACTGTCATATAGCTTGATACAACACGTTGCAAGCTTTTCAATGGTTCATCAATTAGACACCTAGTATAAAAGTTATGGCCTCCAGATTTTGGGTCTCTTGAAATAGGAAATGTAAAAACATATTGAACACATAAATGAGTTGTAAAAGGTAGTATGATGTGTGTTTTGACACATCATAGGGAATATTTGAATGGAGATATGATGAGCATCACTTTATAAGTGATTTTTAGCCCATGGTTTTGTAATATTGTTTGACAGTTTCATGTATTATATCTCCTATATATTAGGTTTGTGAGATGGAGGGTATGTATAAGAATCTTATAGCTATTAGTTGCCTCTAGATCTTTGATTGGTGTTCCTCTTGTGAGAAGATTACTCTGCAAGTATGTTTCAATCTATTATTGATTTTTGAATAATATATTTTGTAGGTTTTGAAATGTGGTTTTTCTCCTAAAAGGGTTTTCCCCACATAAATCATTTTGTTGTGCCATGTATGCTATTTATGTTAATTTTTTGTAACTATTGTTAATATCTAAGAAAGTTTTACATGAACCTCCTCTCAATATTAGTGTAGGAAGTTCTTCCACTACCTTAATTTCCTTACAAGTGGTATCAAATTTTGATCACCTTTGGTTTTGACTAGGGGTTGTTGGGTGTTTTGAACTAATCCAAATTTGAGTGGGAGATTGTGTAGAAGATAATTTTTTTATCTCATTGTATAATTTTTTAGATGGAAAATTTGTCAGGGAGAATAGAAGTGGAGAAGTTTTCTAGAAATAATTTTGAAATGTGGAAGCTAAAGATGGAGGATTTGTTAATAGATCAAGATTTGAGGGATGTTATTGATGAGAATTTCATGAGACCTATACATCCAATTGAGGCTATTAATATGATTTTATGGACTCTAAAGCCAAGGGTCTAGTTAGATTATGCCTTGAAAACTTTAAAATAATCAATGTCAAAGAAGATTCCTCTACAAAGAAGCTATGGAAGAAGTTTGGTAAGATGTATCTCTTTAGTAAATAAGATATTTTTGTGGAAGAAACTGTATTCTTTGAGAATGGAGGATGGTGGACAAATTAAAGACCATATAGAAATATTTAATATGTTGGTGGCTCAATTGGAATTAGTTGGCATCAAGATGGATGAGGAGGATAAATTTTAATCTTTCTTTGTTCTTTGTCTGATTCTTGGGATTCTCTTGTTATGGCCATGATAATACTTTTATTATTATGAATAATAAAGATGTGGCGGGTTCTTTTCTTTCTAAAAAAATAAGGAGGAAGATATCCATCAATGCTATGGAGGCTCTAGTTGTTCATGGAAGACCTAAGGAAAAAGGGAAGAAGAATGAGAAGTGTAATAAATCCAAGGGGAAGATAAAAACCTCATAGAAATTCCAAAGTTATTTTTTGAGATTGTGGTAAGTACAGACACATCCATAAGGGTTATTATTGGTTGACAGATTATTCTCAGAAGAACATAAAATCTAGTGCCATATTTAGCAAGAAACAAAGTGAGCCAACAGTTGGATTAACCACTCACAGTTTAACCTCTGCATAAAGGTGTCACTACCTATATGATTTTCAATGAATCAATTTACTAAAAAATAACTTAAGAGAATACCTTTGACCAAAAAGTACTAAAGGCATTCCACATTCATCCATAAACATGATATGAATGCAGGCAGATTATAATTACATTAACAAACCACACAAACTTCACATGAAATCAACTAAAGATTAACATAAAACTCCATACATCCATTTTATCTTAATGCATGAGATCAAAATGAAGAAGTAAAATAAATACTGTAAGTAGAGATTCAATCCTGATAGAGATTAATTCAATAATTTCCAAATACACAAATTTGTAATAATAATAAATATTCTTTCACTCACAGATAAAAGTCTTCTTCCTTATCACCCATATGCGCATATATCAAAAATAAAAAAAGAACTGTATCAGTTTTTCCTTTTTTCCAAAATTCGGGGCTTTCTAGAGTCAATCTTTAAAGCATATATAGCTTCCAAGCTAATAGTTTTTAAACCAAAGAAAAAATTAACTCCACATGGGATTGAACAGGTCTACCAGCAAATAGAGATAACTAAAAATAATCAAAAGATAGAAAAACTATGATCTAATGCTAAAAACTTGGCACACAATCATGGAAAGGACACAGTGGAAGAATCAACTAGTTGGTCAGGAACTAGTGATGAGACACTTATCTTTCGCCATTCAAAGTGTGCTAAAGAGAAGTTCAAAATCACCTAGTGATGTGGGAGTCCAATATGAATTATTATTTTCCTCAATGCCTCCTTATCCTTCTTAATCTGAATCACCTTGTTCTCATGAATTTCCAGATGGTCTAAACAAACAATGACCATTTATTCAATCCGTGCTAGATGAGAGAAATCATTGGTAGTTAGGTATTTGATATCCCTAATAACCTTGATCTTCTCTTTGAATATTTTTACCATTTTACCTATGTATTCTACAGTCTGGCCATCCTCCTTTAGAAATCGAATATCAATGCATTTGAGGTCCTTTTGCATGATATCAATGAGTCCAATAATTTCTTTGAGAAATTTACAAGATTCTTCGTATCCTTGTTTTATGACCAAGTTACACCATTCAATATTCTTTTTAGAGACATAGAGAACATTTTCATCAAGATTTGGAACATGCTTTTCAACTAAAAATTTCATAACTCCATACTTTTGGACGTCATTCATCTGGGCTACTACTACATAGAAGGAGATCATGGAAGATAGTTGTCATGGTGCTTTGATATATGGCACCTACATTTTTTAGAGTGAAGGGCATGACCTAGTAACACAATGTACCTCAAGGTGTGGTGAATGTAGTTTTGTGTTGGTCCTTTACTGCTATATGAATCTGATTGTATCTAGAAAATCCATCCATGAGGGACAACATCTCATGTCCAGTAGTCAAATCCACTATGATGTCAATATTAGGAAGTGGAAAATCATCCTTAGGATAGGTGAGATTAAGGTCTCTGAAATCAATATAGATTCAGATGCCCCCAAAGGGTTTACCTATTGGTACAATGTTGGAGACCCACTCAGGATAATCTATGGGTTTGATGAATTCTACTTCAAGCATCTTTTGCAGTTCAACTTTGACTAAGAGTGCCACTTGTGGATGCATATTACCTATTTTTTGCTTAACGGGTTTGATTTTTAGATCCACGAACAGATGATGTACAACTAGAAGAGTATCTAGCCCAGACACATCTTTGTAATTCCATGCAAAGTTGATTTGTTCCTTCTTTAAAAATGTAGTCATGGCTTCTTTTTCTTTCTCATTGAGGGAAGTTGCAATGTATGTGATCTTTGGATCCTCTTTAGTACCAATATTAACTGCTACTGTATCTTCTATGAGAATAGAAGAATTTTTTTCCAATAATGACATAAAAGGCAATTCAACTTCCTCCTCTTCTATCACCTCAAAAGGTTTTCACTAGAGGACACGTCCTTTATTTTATATTTTTCTTCATACAGGGGTGCCTCAGAAATTTTTTCACCCAAGGATGTTTTATCATTTTTTGGATTTTTAACTGCTTCTTCACTTTTATGATTAAGGGAGTTGACTTGGCTACCAAAGTAGGATTTCTCATTGTAGTGTATATGATGCTCATTGTCTTGGAGATTTATTAGTCCAAAAAGTGCTAGAACTACCTCATATGAATCACATACATCTAAGGAAGGTGGTGAATCTTGTTGGTCCCAATCAATTAACTCAGAGTTGGTAAGGGGAAGATCAGGTGAGGAAAGGTCTGATTGGGTGATATGGAGGATACAAGTGTCAAGATCATCTTCAATGTATTAGAAAGGGACTTTGAAGAACTCTTCATCGATGTCTAAATCAAATTCATTCACACAATAATTCTCGGTAAAGGTTCTCTTAGTCTCTATGGAACCCAATCCTTTTCTGTGGGGATATCCAGTTGCTTTGATGGTAGTTTTCCTTCTAGTTTATTTTTCTCCAAGACTAGTACTATGATATCCCATGTTTTTGACAATGGAAGTGGCCTTAACATCCATCCCCTTAATGATATCCACATGTTTATCTTCTTCATCATCAAATAAATAGGATAGGACATTATGTTCCATGTGTTCATCTGAAAGGGATCCCCAATGTTCAAATGTGGTCTTCTTGCATTTAATGGTTTCCTTATCTCCCTTAGGGAAGAGTTGTGAAGGTTTACCATAGGACTTGGGGGAGAGGGGGAGCTGACCAATACACATGGAATTTGCAAATTTATACTCCCCCATACCTTGATCTGTGAATCAGACCTTCTTTTTAGACTCGGTGTTCTTCTCCTGAGTAAATTTTTCCTTTCCTTTAGTCTGGTTAGATGTCTTTTCCTTATCTTCACAAGAAGTGGGGTGGATAGGAGTTTCTTCTTCAACAAGACAAACATACTCGTTCAATGGGCAATAATTTGATTGCTTACCTTCCAGTCTTTTTCAATACTAGAAGGGTTCATGATCTCCGGGGATTTTTATTTCGGCCCCATGGCATGGGAACTTTAAAAATTGATGAAACATGGATGGGACACCTCATATATCATGTATCCATGGTCTAGCCAGAATAATATGATAGGGTAGATCTAGATCAAGCAACTGACAGACTATTTCAATGAGGGATGGGCCCACGTATAAGGGAAGTGCAATGAGAGCTTTACTCAATCTTTCTCTATCATCATATACTTTTATTGTGATTCTCTTATTTACATCAATAAGGTCCTCAGAAAGATTGATGTTGTGGATCATTCTTAAAGTGCACAAATTCGGATCAAATCCGGTGTCTATGATGACTCTTTTGATTCGGGTATTATGGATGGTGACTTGGATATGAATGGGTTTATTATGGTGAGGATTGACCTTGGAAATATTTATCAGTAAACACAAGGTGTTGTTGGCCGGCTAAATTTATGATCATTTCTTGGAACTAGAATGCATTGATAATTTTTGGAATACAAGACTTAGTCAGGGCATTCTCAAGGACTTCCTTATGAATAGGAGATGTATGGAGAATCTCTAGGATGGATATTTGTGCAGGAGTCTTCTTCAGCTAGGAAAGAAGGTCATAACATAATGTGGGTCATGTCGATGTTGATGGTACATCAGTAGGTGGATCTGTAGCAGGTAGATTTACAACGGCTTGTACAGTGACTCAAAGATGACATGTGGTGAAATTGCAATATACACTCTTTAGAGTCAACATGTATACATGGGCTTTAGATTGTTCAATGTGGCCATACAATGAGTCAAAGTCGCATACATCATTTTCCTTTAGGCTATCGCAAGTGCGTTCATCTCCCAAGATCTTGTAGGTGGTGTAATCATAGGGGAAACCTTTGGATGATGAGGAATTATTTTGATTGTGTTATGGAAAAGGCTTAGAATACATTTTTAATTGAGCATTGGAGGCAAAGGCATTCTGACCTTCTACCTCGATCTTTCCCTTATCAATCAAATCTTGAACAAAATGGCAAAATTTCATGCATTTCTTGATTTCATGCTCTTTGATGCGATGATAATCGTATTAATCATTATCTTTATACCAATTTGGTTTTGGTTGATTATCATCAAAAGGCCTTGTGTTAGGATAGACCATCATCCCCTCACTAGTACATTTGACCCTAATTTTTTACCAACATTTCTGACTGAGCATTAAAATGGTTTTTCTTGGTCAGATTATAGAAGGAAAACTTTGATTTTTTTTAATCCATTCATGTGTTGGTCAGAATTATGACGACCATGACATTTCATCGTAATTGAGATGAACATGGACATAACTTTTTAAAAAGGGTTTCATTTCAATTCATTATGTTATGCGAAAAAGAAGAGTTGTAGGAGGGCACAAATGCCTTGTAGCGATTGAATCAACACCACATGTAAGTGATTGAACCCACGTTGTCTGTCTACATCACACATCTTCCTATAACACTTAAGCATTTTTTAACTCAAAATTTTGTCAAACCCTCTTTGTGACCTATTGTTGTTTTGTTTGTTGGGAATTACTACTCCAGTGGATTTGTGTGGATAGTGTCTTGTTAGATCCACACCATGATTCCTCCGCATTGTCAAATATCTTGGTTGATTTCACAGTGTCTTCATTTTATTCTTTCATTTTTGGACTTTTGCTATTGTGTGAGGTAGAAATTCATATGATCGAGCTTTATTTCTTAATGGAATTATTTTAATATTATTTCTTTTGTTTCATAGGATGAATACCTTCTCTTTCCCCACTTGTTTGATTAAATTCAGTGTCTGGTTGGGCTTGTGTGAATTTAAATTTGATTTGAATGTGGAAATAATGTTATGTTGTCCAATTTTTTGGAGAATGGATGAAATTTGATTTTTAGTCTATTTGTGTAGTGTTGGGAAATTATAGAGCCAAAGGGTATTTTTAGTTTTTCCAATTTTGAAGTTTGACTTTCAAAGCTTTTTCTATGGCCTTTAATGGAAAAATTGATTTTGGATTAGTTTTTGGCCCATTCAGTATTTTGTAAAAGTTGAAATTTTATTGTTTTGATGATTGATTATTATGTGGAGTAATTAATTTAGTATATGAAATTCTATTTGTAAGAGGATTCAAGTTCGTATCATAATTTGAGCCACATTAGTGTGTGTTCATGCATATACTTCTACTTTTGTTTTATGGCCTATTTTGCATTTTTGAGTTCACAATTATGATTTTATGGCTTATAGGGTCTTCAACCTTTCCTATCCAACTTGTATCCACTCTTCACACACTCTTTCTTGCAAAACCTTTAAGGTCTTTGACTTGGATCCACTCACCTAGACCCACAACCAAATGCAATGCATCCTATGCTCCAACATTCTTCCACTTTCCTATGACTGTCCTCACAAACACTCCCACTAGAATCTTGAATGAGACTTAGCACTAAACTTATTTGATTCCTCTACACCAAAACACCAAATTAAACCTTAATCTTTTTTTCATGGGACCACACCCTTGACCCCTCTGGTCTACACAACAAATACTATTGACTATCCTAAAGACAACGACTCTGCAACTTATGACTCCATACTTGGGACAGTCATCACACCATTCCCCCTAAACATTTGGCTTTTCTTTCCCATCAACAAGACACCCACACACATTTATAAACTCTTTCCACACCCATTCCAGTCCACTCATCCATTTCATTTAGACTCCTACACAAAATAAATCAACTCACCAAAATATTGTCATTCAAAGATAGTCACGTTTACCTATGTACCTTGGATTGCTCCACCTTTGTAATGAGATCATCTATCTCCTACAAGTCTCATCCTTGTGTTAGACACACATATCTACACCCCTCTTAAGCCTCCATGGCCCAAACACACTTTAAGCTATGAACAAAGCTTTCAATCTCTAACTAAGATAGTCAACCCTCTCTGCTCTCTGTGACAATCTAGTCACTCTTTTGACTCCATGGCATGTGCACTCAATGCATGCTCCTTTGAAAACCACTAGGGGTAATCTAAAAAGTGTCTTCTATCATCCCCAATATGAATAGTCCTTATTCAACGTGAAACCATGCAAGGAATCACATGTCTACTCTCTCGGCTTACCCTAGAAGAGGGTTTTAACTATTTTTATTAAAATGCAGAGTTCTCCTTCTATACAGTGCCAATTGGATTGATTCCACCACACAAAGTAAGTTAATTCATGATGCAGGGGAAGGAAAAGAGGGGCCAAATGATGGCACACCCTACAGATCCAGCCTACTCAATAACTCATGGAAGCAACAACAAGCATAAAGTGAGAGAGAAAGCAGGATCATTGATATATTAACTTCTTTCAAATTGATTCATACATGTCAGGCTGTAAGGCCTTCCCAGTTAGGGCTAGATATTAAAATGAATTATAGAAGTCCTCAAACATGCGAGGATCTTCCAACCATCTCTATTCTACTATCTTCTATCTTCTCCAAAAAAAAACCCTTTTCCTAAACTCTAACCAAACAACTATACTTATACAAGAGGCTACCGAACTGAGTCGACCTTCAGATTCATAATCAACATAAGGAATGGTCAGATCTAGAACCACACACTTCTCAATGATGGATACCAACATTAAATCCGTGACCCATAATCAATGCACAAGTCGGCCTCGAAGAAACTCAAAATAAACTACTCGGTAAGAAAGGATGACCGAGCAATAGACAAGCATCGTCGAGCGCTAGAGAAACAACTGACTACCTAGGAGATAACCAACCATCCTCGGTGACCAAAGGAAACTAACCAACTATCGACCAACTCGGTTAAAGTAGGAACCGAGCAACACAGACCAACTCAAATATCTTGTTGGTGACACAGGATTGCCAAGGACCCGAGATGCTCTTGCATCAGACACCTGGGGTTATTTAGAAATGATTGTCAGAATCATTCAAAAGGTCTATTCCAAGCTGCATCCAACTTAGATTGTGAAATCCATGAACTGTCTTCAATTGGTCTATTCTTCCACTTTACTAGATATTCCATATATTGTTGACCTCTTGTACTCTTGCCAATTCTTTGTTCCAAAATCTGTTCAACTTCTTCATTCTATTTCTTATGATATTCCATCGGTACTGTCATGTCTTCATCAAGTTCATGATACTCATATAAATCAACAATGTTGAAAATTGGTGATATGTCCATGTCATCAGGTAACTCAATCTCATATGCATTTCCACTGTCAAATTTCTTCAAAATCTTGCAAGGTCCAAACTTCTTCATCTTTAGCTTCCCATATGTTCCAACAGGAAATTGACCTTTCTTCAAATGAACCATCACTTCATCACCAACATCAAAAATTTTATGTCTCCTTGATCTATTAGCTCTGTCTTTGTATTTCTGATTACTCTCTTCCAGCTTTATTTTCACATCTTCATGCAATGTCTTCATGTACTTAGCAAATTTCACTCCTTCAGCACTTATCTTACTTTCATCAGCAATGTCTCTCAAATCAGATATACCTCTCGGCTGTATGCCATTCATAATCTCAAATGGTGTTTTTCCAGTACTCCTATTCACTGAATTATCGTATGCAAACTCTACTTGTGCCAAAACAGAATCCCAATTACTAGGTGTGTCTCCAACTAAACATCTCAAAAGATTTCCCAAACTTCTATTTACAACCTCTTTCTGTCCATCAGTTTGTGGATGAAATATAGAACTATATTTCAATTCAGTGCCAAACTTTCTCCAAAGGGTCTTCCAAAAGTATCCAAAAAATTTACTGTCTCAGTCAGAGATAATACTCCTCGGTAATCCATGCAATCTGACAATTTCCTTAAAGAAAAGATCTGCTACATGTATTACATTTGAGGTCCTTTCACAAGGTATAAAATGTGCCATCTTTGAAAATCTATCTACCACAACAAATATAGAATCATTACCTCTTACTGTCTTCAGTAAGCCAAGAACAAAATCTATACTGATGTCAGTCCAAGGTTTCTCAGGTACAATAATTGGTGTCTACAATCCAGTATTCTGACTTACTCCTTTTGCAACTTGACAAATTCCACAACTTTTCACAAATTTTTGAACATCTTTATACAACTGTGGCCAAAAGTATTTCTCCTCAAGACAACTTAATGTCTTATCAGTACCAAAATGTCCACCCAAACCACTACTATGTTTCTCCTTCATCACATTATTTCTCATTTGTCCTCTCGGTATACACAACTGAATACCTTTGAACAACATACCTTCTTGAATGAAATATTCTTCCCATTTTGTACTTGGTTGATCTTGAATAGGTGCTCTACACTTTCTCCACGACTCAGAAAAATTAGGATCGGTTTCATACAAATCTTTCATCTCATCAAAACCAAGAACTTCAATTTTCATCTTGATCATCAAAGATCTTCTTCTACTCAATGCATCAGCAACTCAGTTAGTGACTCCACTTTTATGTTTTATCACAAATGTATAACTCTGCAAGTACTCAACCCATTTCATATGTCTCTGATTCAGCTTATTCTGACTACCCAAATATTGTAAAGCCTTATGATCAGTATACAACACAAATTCACTCGGTATCAAATAATGTCTCCATTTCTTCAGTGCTTGAACAATAGCATAGAATTCTTGATCATACATAGAATATTTCCTTCTAGCATCAGTCAAATTTTCACTAAAGAAAGCAATAGGTTTACCTTCTTGACTCAACACAACTCCAATTGCACTACCACTTGCATCACATTCCACTTGACATACCTTATTGAAATTAGGCAATGCCAAAACAAGCAATTCAACAACTTTCTGCTTCAGAGTCTCAAAAAATTTATCAACTCCATGTGTCCACTTGAATTCTCTTTTATCTCCTCTCATAGTCTCAGTCATAGCATTATAAATAGAACTTAAATTCCTTATGAACTTTCAATAAAAACTTGCCAAACCATGAAATGATATTACCTCACTAGCATTCATATGTGTAGGCCAATTTAGAATAGCTTAAACCTTTTCAGGATCCATCTTCAAACCATCAACCAAAAAATTCTTCAAAACTTCATTCATCAACCTCATAAAAGTACTTGGTGCATTAGTTAAACCAAAAGGCATAACCAACCACTCATACAAACCTTCTTTTGTCTTGAAAGAAGTCTTCCATTCATCACATTCTCTAATTCTGATCTAATGATATCCACTTTTCAAATCAATCTTTTTGAAATACTTTGCTCTAGTCAAACTGTCCATTATGTCATCCATTCTTAGTATAGGAAACATATACTTCACTGTTATCTTGTTGAATGCTCTAGAATCAGTACACATTCACCATTCTCCATTCTTCTTAGGTGCTAATACTGCAGGTACTGCACAAGGACTCAAAATTTCTTTGATCAAACCTTTATCCAGCAACTCTTGAATCTGTCGGTTCAATTCCTGATTCTCGATAGGTGTCAATCGATGAGGTGCCTTATTTGGTAAACTAGCTACAGGGATTAGATCCATGCAATGATCAATGCTTCTCTTTGATGGAAAACCATCAGGTACATTATCAGAAATGATATCATTGTACTCAGTGAGTAACTTCTCAATCTCCTCAGGGACATTATCCTTTGTTTTCTTACTCGGTTTGTTAAAAATCACATCAAAACATACATCATTCTTTTTCAAATCCGTAACAAACTTCCTTCCTTCCATCAAACAAACTTTCATAGGTGTGCAAACATTACTAATAGGTTCTTCCATCAAAGGTAACAAGATTTTTTTTCTTCCATCAGCTACAATAGTATACTTATGCAATCTCCCATCATATATATTATGTTTATCATATTGCCAAGGTCTACCCAACAAAATATGACAAAAATCCATAGGCATGATATCACATAACACCTTATCATAGTACTTTGCAATCTTCAAATTCATATAACATTTTTCACTTACCAAGAGTGTATGCTCATCCTTGATCTATGAAATCTGATAGGGCTTCGAATGTTCCCACCTCTCCAACTGCAACTTTGTGACCATCTCTTCGGATGCCAGATTCTTCGAGCTACCACTGTCAATGATTACCTTCCAAAATTTGTCAAAAACTCTACATTTGGTCTTGAACAAACTTTTTCTTACCGGATCTTCCTTTTTACTTTCATTCCACAGTGCTCTCCTTACCATCAAGTTATTTTCCTTCTCAGGTTCATTCGGTGATTCTTCTTGCACCAAAGCATTTCTACTACTACCAGCCTTCTTACTAGCATGTGTACATTCAAAAGATCTATGTCCTTCCTCTCCACAATTGTAACAAGTTCCTTGGAAATTACCTCTGCTATAACCACCTCGGTAGTTATTGCCTCTACCTCTAGATGAACTTTCACCTTTCCACTCGGTCTTGCCTTTGTCTAGATTTGTCTTTTCAGGTTCAAATCTACTATTTTAACCATAGGATCTACCTCTTCCTCTAGGGAATCTACCACCTTGACCTCTTTTTCTCTGTTCATGTCTCTTGTTCAATTTCTCCTCGGCCTTCAATGCAAATTGATAAGCCTCTTCAATGTTTTCCAACTTGACCAAATTGATTTCCTCTTGGATGGAAACTCTCAAACCATTCAGATATCTAGCAATTCTTTCCACATCATCTTCATCATGTCCAAATCTAATATCCAATCTATAGAATTCCTCAATATACTCTTTTACCAAGCTATCTTTCTGCTTTAGACTTTGCATTCGCCTAACTAGGTTAATCTGATAATCACAAGGTAAAAACTTTCCTTTCAACTTATTCACCATTTTATTCCATGCCTTGATTTTGTCTTTGCCTTTCTTCTTCCAATCCAATTGCATATGCTCCCACCACAAGGATGCATGACCTTTCAACTTTGTGCTTGCAATCTTCACCTTCTTTTCTTCAGATACATTTTCATATTCAAAATACTTTTCCATCTCGATGATCGAGTCTATCAATTCATCAAAATCCAATTTACCACTTTATTCAGGAGGATTGAAATGTCATGTTGACTTCAAGCTTGTTAATGCCTTCAAGAATCTTTCCTCACCCTGATCCATCATAGGTATAGGTTCTTCTTCACCTTGTTCCACTTCAACTTCATCATCACTAACATCTTCAAGATGTATGCCTCTTCTCTGGGCTGTTTCAACAGCTTCTAACCTAGCAGCAAGTTGTCTCAACATGCTTGCCAATCTTGGATCTGCTTCTCACTTCCCATGAACCATCTTGGAACCCTCTGCAATTGCAGGTTAGATTGTAATCTGCTACCTCACAACAATTCAACTAGGGCTTCGTAAGAAGCAACTTACAAACCTAGATCCGTAGACCTAAATCCAGATCTCACCTCACTCTGATACCACCTAATGCAAGGGGCAGGACAAGAGGGGCCAGATGATGGCACACCCTATAGATACAGCCTGCTCAACAACTCGCAGAAGCAACAACAAACATAAAGTGAGAGAGAGAAAGCAGGATCATTGATATATTAACTTCTTTCAAATTGATTCATATATGTCAGGCTGTAAGGCCTTCCCGGTTAGGGCCAGGTATTACAATGAAATATAGAAGTCCTCAAACATGTGAGGATCTGCCAACCATCTCTATTCTACTATCTTTTGTCTTCTCCAAAAAAAACCCTTTTCCTAAACTTTAACCAAACAACTATACGTATACAAGAGGCTACCGAATTGAGTTGGCCTTCAGATCCATACTCAACAGAAGGAATGGTCAGATCTAGGACCACATGCTTCCCAATGATGGATACCAACATTAAATCTATGACCCATAATCAATGCACAAGTCAACCTCGAAGAAACTCAAAATAAACTACTCAGTAAGCAAGGATGACCGAGAAATAGAGATGCATCATCGAGTGCTAGAGAAACAACCGACTGCCCAAGAGATAACTAACCATCCTCGGTGACCAAAGGAAACCGACCAACTACTGACCAACTCGATTAAAGTAGGAACCGAGAAACACAGACCAACTCAAATATCTTTTTGGTGACACAGGATTGCCAAGGACCCGAGATGCTCCTACATCAATTCATTACCCTAACACCTCCAATAAATAAGATTTCAATACAAATAAATTAGGGTGGCATACAATGTAAAGAAAGTGACTGTATTCTGGAAAATCTGAGAAATGTAGAATTAAAACATCATTTTATTGCTTAGAAACTTGTATATTTTTTTCTCTTCGACCAACCCATGCTCTCTCTCCATTTTACAATGTAAATAGGTCTCTTAAAGACCAAATTTTGACCAACTACTTTTGGAACCACTTCCAAACTTCCTTAGAAACTGACTCTATCAGTCCAAAACCGTCTATTTTCCTATTAGACTTATTACAAAAATTTGAAAATGTTTCCAACTTGACAACTACAAGCCTCCTTAATGTTAAAACACTTTCATAAGCCTAAAAACTATAAACCCAATTTATAATACTACCCCTAAGGTCATTTAGACCTTATAGTGACCCTTTAGGCCTACTTTGCCAATTTGGGCAATTACATTCATATAGAATTTTTAAATAGAACCAAATGGATTGAATAGCCATAATACATATTTGAATGACCTTATAGGTCCGATATATCCTCTTGTCTTCATGATATCATCCTTAGGTCTTGCTAGTGATCCTTGTATCCCTTGTGCCTCTGCACCATACTCTCAGGCTTCAAATTTTTCCAAGTCCCTTGGAATGGGTGTACCTACAAAAAAAACATCATCAAATGCACCTCCATGTTCTTGAAGTGCCTTCCTCTTCACCTTAGTTTCATCTTTGTCTTCTTGAGGCCCTATGCGCTCTTGACCTCTTGATCTCCATGTTGTTGCTCCCTCAACCTTGGCATGTCTACCCATGCATAATCCTTCCTTTTCATACCTATTTACCATTTGTATAGTAGCTCCAGTGACTCATGCTCTTGGTTTGAGACCAATCAAGCCCACTTTACCTCTTTTTTTATTTGTCTTTTAAAGTTGCAAGTTAACTGTCGTAAGAAATAATGAATAATTAGTATTGTTTGTAAACCAAGTTGGATCATGTGTTGTGTGTTTTAGGTGTTGGGAGGAATGCAAAAGTGTTCTCCATAATAGTGGGATTTGGGGAAGTCTATATGTAATGTGTGGATCCATTCAAAGTTTTAGAGAATGATTATATAATTCAACAAGTAATATTCTTAGCATTCTTATCAAATATGAATCGTGATTAGATTAAATTGACAATGCTTTGCAGCCAAAATCTATTTAATGGATTTACACTTGATTTATACAAGATACTACTAATGCTAGTATGTTTATATTTGATGACTGATAACATTAATATCTTAATTCAGAGTATAGGAGATAATTTTTTGGTATAATTATAGCCTAAATATTTTCCTATGAAGAAAGACCATGTTTGCCAATATGAACCCATAACAAAATAAGGAGACAATTGCTAGATTGTGGTCTAAGTTCAAAAGAAAATGTGATGGAAAATGTTATTGTCCCTACAAAAATTGCAAGGGCTTAAAGACTTGAAGACTTCTAATCAAAACAACTGAAAAACATTGTACGCAACATGGTCACATTGAAGGGGGCACAATTTTCGTCCATTGATAAGTATTTCAATATATATATATATATATATATATATATATATATATATATATATATATATATATATATATATATATATATATATATATATATATATATATATATATATATATATATATATATATATATATATAGTTTATTTAAGCTCCCATTTTGGGAATCAAACTCGAGACCTTGCTATTACAAAGAGAAGCAGCAAATGCTGCACTGCAGGCCAATGTCTTTCAATATATTATTTTAACAATTTATATACATAAAAAATTAGTTGATGATGAGATCATGGTCATGGTTAATTTAATATAGGTCAACCACCTTGGGTTACATGTTATGGACCATAACAATCTGGACAATGTGAATTTCCAAGTGGAGGAACATGGAGGTGTGAATATCGAAGGAGAAGATAATGATCCTTGTTACACATAATTACATTATGAGTTGTCATTAGTGTCACACATATAGTCAGTAAAGGATGCAAATAGACTAGTTGGTCAAAACACTAAGTATAGTAAAGGAGTAGAGCACAAATAGGATGATAAGGTAACCAAGCACAGTCTTGAACGAGCACATACATCGAGCTATATGATTACTCAGCACACCGGAGTATAGTTATAACCGAGCATTCATATTTACCAAAAAATAGTATTTACCGAGTGATACAGGAATAACATAGAAGTTTGGTATGACACTAAAAACAAGGCAAACTATTTATACCAAGATAGAAAATGGTTTACATAAATTGAGTTAAATATTTATTGGAGATGTAAAAATTAATTGGTGATGATCCCTATGTAGTTTTGATTTAGGCATTCATATGGATCGTAGATCTAAGAGTTTTCTAGATGATTCCACAACCCTAATTAGGTCAAATATTTATGATATAAGAATTTTCAAGATGTCACATTGTACAATAATGACACATGAGAAGTAGCCTCCTACAAGAGACATCTGAAGATCATACAGGGTTTTGATGTTAAGGTTTTGAACATAATTGAACCATAGGCTACTGAGCAGTATTTGAAGGACAAATCTATCATAGCAAGGTGATATCAGTTAAGAGATAAGAAGATCTGATATTCAACAAAGTAAGTTTCTACATCCAGATCAATTTACTGTTACTTTCTAACAATTATGGAAGACAAAATATCTTAACAAAGTAGACCTAACCATATAAATCTCTTAATCGAGCACACACTTAATAGTGTTGCTAAAGTTCTCTAACAAGGTAGATCTTAACAGGTCTTAAATGTTACTCCTAATAGGGTAAGATGATCAGAAGTGATCAACATTGTAAGCCCTAACATGCTTTGTGGGTGTCATCCCCACCACATTTTTTACCTTCTAACAAGGGTTTCTGTGATACCAAAAGACATGTGTCAAGTGTATGAAGTTTCATGAATGTTTACATGTTAGATTAGAAGCATTTCATATTTTAGTTATGTTATGAATGAATAGAAATGATAATATGATATCGGTTAATGAAAGACATTATCTTAAGGATAAAGATAAAAAAAAATTAGGGTTATTGATTCATCCCTCCCCTCTTAGTAACTCACTTTTCCATAATCCCAACAATTGGTATCAGAGCTAGTTCTCTTGTTGAAGAAGTTTAATCACTGAAGAGGAAAGATCCACAAAGATGGAAAGGTAAAAGCTTGACAAGACAATTGATAATCAAAAATTGGAGTTGCAGATTACCTTGGAACAGCTTAAGGATATCAAGGAAAAGCTGAGAGAGTCATTCAACAAAAGAAAGGAATAAGTATTTTGGTAGAATGAGACTCAATATTAGCAAGAAGAGATAGAGGAATTGTTTGAAGGATCCAAAAGTATATCTGATGCATCTGAAGGAACTATCCTAGATCTGTCTAAAAAGAATCAACACCTCACCGAACAAGTGAAAGCACTGCAAATTGGACAAGAAACTCAAATAGTAAGAATGATTGAAGTTATGAACAACACAAGACAAGTTGAACAAGAAAGGAACATGGCTATTGAAGACATAAGATAAATGATTGAGAAAATGAAATAAAATGAATCTGAAATACTAAGGTTGACCGAACATCATTTTGAAATTGAAAATTAGATGGTTGTCATGAGTCAAGAAGTCAATCGGGTGAATAATGAGCTTTCTAGGAAATTGGAAGACATTGGTGAATTAAGGGAAGAGAATGAAAGACTGAAATATGAAGTGAAGATGCAACAACAACATAATGAAATGACAAAGAAAACTGAGGAAAGCACCAAAAGGATGGATGAATTCCTAATGAGTCAGAGAAGACTGGACAACACCACTAGATTAGGTTATAATGAGCAAGGCGAGTCATCAAATAAACCAGAAAAAAAAAGAATGCCTATGCAAATCCCAGATCAAAGATGCTCTCATGCTATCACTATGGAAAACCAGGTCACACAACAAATGTCTACAAAAGTAAAGCTAAAGGTACTCCTAACACTATTCCTAAATTTGATGGTTACTACTACAATTGCAACAAGTATGGACATCAGGCATATGAATGTAGATCAAAGATGAACAAGTCACCTAAGAGGTACTATATGCAAAAGCATTGTTGTACTTACAACAAGCATGGTCATATATCACAAGAATGTAGGGAAAAGCTGAAATAAGTTTGGAAACCGAAGAGACAAAATAATATCTATCAATCGAGAAGACAAGGTAATTCTTACACTTGGGATTACAACACTTGGGTTAATTGTACAACATGTGGAATATATGGTCATATTACTGCAAATTATATGAGACTACACTAGAGAGGTAAATCTAGAAATTGGTCAAATTCTAGAATGGCATGTTTGCACTGTCAGTTGTCACAAGATCGGTCACTTAAGTAAACATTGCAGAGATTGAGCATCAAAACCAAATGTTGATATGAATGAGAATACTATTGATGGAATCAAAAGGAAGATGAGTCAAATGTGGAGAAGATCAATAGAAGACAATGGAAGAACAAGAACAACAGTCGGTGGCACCTCATCTTTTGGATTAGGTGATTTCACCACTTCTACTTAAGTCAATCAAGTAAGTATGAGAACTAAATTTTAATCAGTTATATCTTACAACAGTTCCTTATATCTATTGCATGAATACCATATCTACATAAATTAAGATGCACTAGGTTGTTATTTGTTTTGAACTTAAAATGAGCATAGTCAGTAAAGCATGACCGAGTAAGAGTTTGTCAGTTGGTGAAAATGGTAAGGTTAACCGAGTTGCATAGTCAACCGAGCGTTGGTAGTGTTAACCAAGCTAATGTATCTAATAGAGATAACTGAGTGTATGATCGTTAACCGAGTTGTGGTTGGTGAAGCATTTAATGCAATCCATTTATGCCGAAAAAGGTTTTTGGGTATAAATACACGTCAATCCAACTCATTTTTCACATTGCATTCAAAGAGAGAACCAGAGAGAAAAAGAGTGAAAGATGAGAAACCAGATTCCAAGCTATTTACTATGATCTGTGCATTTTACGAAGTGTTTGAAAGATATTCAAGGAAGTTTACAGTGTAACCAAGTGATTTAAATACATTTTTTACAAAGCCCTAATTTGTTACCAGTGATGGCTTCCACTTTAAAGACCATTCAATTAAAGGCTGATCAGGAGAAGAGAGTCACACTAATCAAAAGCGCAACCTACGAGGAACCAAACTACAAACTACATCCTGAGGTTGCATCATAGATCGATGAAAAAGGTGCATTTTCATCTATATCGCCTAGGGTTTTATTAGTGAAGGATATCAAGTCTTACATTCACTACAAGATCAATGAGTTTGGTGATTTTGAGCTACAATCCACTTATCAAAAGCTATGCATGGATGAGAAACTGAAAGATGAGCACAAACACTTGGAGATAAAAGGTTTGACAAATGATCTTCATTTCCTGAAGTAATTTAAAACGGAATGGATCAGGATTATTTTGAGCCAAGTACATGATGGAAAAATGTGGTTAGATGAGCCACTAAAGATCACCAAGGATGTGATTCACATGGTCACCGGATACCCAGTATGTGACAAGGAAAAAACCCTAAGGCACCCACCAAAGAGTGAAATAAAAAAGCTAACTAGAGTCAAATGGGATGACAAAGGAATGAGGATAAACATAATTGATGAGTCTGAGACTAGATTCAAAGAATATGTAATAGCATACAAGGTATATCAATCTAGTATATCGAACAATGTTCCTTGCAACACTGTTGACATTGCCTAAAAAATTGTGAAGAAAGGTCTTCATCTTGACCTAGCCGAGTTGATGTTGAGGCAACTAGAGGAGAATATGAGAAAAATCTGAGTTGCTAAATCCAACACCTACAAGTTTGGATCCTTATTGGTATGTATCTTTTTCTACTTGCAGAACTCATTTCCCTCAATCGGTGATGTATAATAGGAAGTAAATAAACCAATTATCATTCAAATCAGTGAATTTATAAGTAGTTTAGGTTAGAATTTTGAGCTAGTTATGGACAGCTACTTTGGAAAATTTAAGGACAAAATGCACAAGAGGAGCAAAATTCCTAAACAATTGGTGGAGAAGTATAAATTTGACATTTGTTTCTTAGTGGACACCAACACCACTCCAATTAAGGCAGTTGAACCGAGGACTGCATGGCTGCCACCAATGGCATATGAACTAGACATTGACCGAGCTACTAGGTCAATAAAGGCACTTCTTGTAGAGCCTACGGATAAAAGTGCAACAAGATTTGAAGCATATTGTAAGAATTTGCAAATAGCAAAGATTGAACCAAGGATCTAGAGGTTAAAGAAAAGAACAAGAGAGATGATATGAATGCAATGATTGATATTGAATTGATCCAATGAATTCACCTTGCATGATTACATAATAGGCATCCTTATATAGGAAATGCGATAAGAAAAATCCCTTTCTAGCAGATATGCATATCTATAGGCGGAGGCTCTATATACAAGTAGAGATGCTTATGAGTAGGCGAAGACATCTCTGTACGTGCGGAGATGCCTATCTATAAATTTCACAAAAAAAACTCACAAAACCAAGAAAAAAGGTTAGATGATCAGAACATGGGTCCCACCGGGTGTACTAAAATGTATATGTGGAAAGGTGGCTTGTGTGGAGCAAGCATAAACACTTAAATGTTAGTTAGACATGTGCATATTAAAGATCTTAAACTAAAAAGAAAACTATGTTTAAACTCATTCCTACACTATTCTCCACATAACCTCAGATGAGCATGAAGCAAGTGCACCCAAGACTTGCTTGATTTAAGATCTTAGATAAGTTGTAGGTGTGCTCTCCCAACACAAGTATAAAGTCCACTATTGAATGCAAGGTGGATTGAAGAAAAGATTGAACTACTCAAGGGGGAGCTATGGAAGAAAACATCAAGTATTCAATATAAGAAGCCAAAGAGGCTCAAGGAGGAGCTATGGAAGCAACCCTCAAGCTCATATGACATGAAAACTAAGAAAACAAATGAAGCTATTGTTAATGAAACCAAATTTTAAATCTACAATGAAAGCTAGCAACTACCAAATGGTTAGCAAAAAACCTCTAAATGCAAGAAAGAAAACTCCAAGAACAAACTAGCATAACAACTCTAATATGCAAAATGATGGATGATATGCTTGAGGCAAGGGTCCTATTTATAGGATTTTGGAGGCCTGGGGTGGGGTGGCATCTATGTGGCATCCACATAGGTTCCACCAAAGAGAAACATAAGCCATGCAAAGTCCAAGACTTTCTTACACGTGTGAGCAACTTGGGATGTGAAGGATCAATGTGTACTCCAAGTACACATACATGTAAGTGTGTGTAAGAGGTGTAAGAGAAAGTCAATTTTCACACTTTGGGAAAGTGTAAGAGGTGTCATAAAAAATTCTAAGAAGCCTTGTTTAGGTATTTTTTAGCAAATTTTGAAAAGGTGAATTTTAAATTATTTGCTCACACGTGTCAACAAATAATTAGGACTAATTTTTGTAAGAAGATGAAAATTAACTTAATTAACCATGGTTAATTAATAAATAGGCTCATTAGATAGAAAGTGGTGTTGTAGGATATCATCTAGGTTAGTTTAAGATTAAATAAAATAAAATTTAATTTAATAATTGTTTAGTAAAAATAAAGCATGTGGAGGAATAAATAAATTAAAAATTTATTTATTAGGGGAATATGGAGAAACATGTAATAAATTAAATTTAATACTTTAGGAGGGATAATATTTAAATTTAATTAAAATACTATAGGTAGTGAATTTATAAATTTAATTAAATAGATAGATGAATATAACAAATTGTAATTAATATTCAAGAGGGTAGCGGTGATTCTGGTGAACAGAAAGCTAGAGAGTCCTCCATCAAGCTTATCTTTGAAGATTTTAATGATAGGGAAGAAGTCACTACTGGTGTGTTGCAGACTGCCAAAGCTGAGGCCCTTTACTCCTTTAGATTCAGCAAATGGTGCTTTCATGAAATAAAAAGGCTCCATTTAAAATGCAGGAATCTTGAAGCTAACAATGCTATACTCCATGAGAAAATTGAGTCCCTCCTCAAAGAGAGCTCATCTAACTCCCCTGCTGCTGATATTAAGGAAAGAATGGATAAAGTTGATAATACTCTTATCAACATCCTCCAGCATAGGATGGACAATATGAAGGCTTCCAGCACCAACCTCAAGGCTCTGGTCAACCTGCTAGATAATGCTTCGAAGGATGATATTGAGATCAGGAATGCTCCTCTAGTGGATAGTGGTGGCCCTAGCTCTCGGACCCGTGGGAGCAATAAGAAAAAATCCCCTCTGGTGAAGAAGAACATGAACGAGTTGAAAAGTGTTATTGGGCAGATGGACAACATTTAGGCCAAGATGGAGAAGACGCTGGATGAGAAAGCTAGGGTTCTATATGTGGATGCTTAGTCTGGTTGTCTTGCTGGTTTTTTGTGCTCCCTGCTATCTTTTGGTCTAGTTTTCTGTCCCTTTTATTGCTATCTTTGTAGTCCCTTATATGGGCAGTTCGATGTTGTATGCTTCTTTTTTGGTGTTGTGATCTCTTCTTCTAATCTTTTGATCCTTAAGCTGTAAAGGGTTTCGGGTCCCTTCAAAACCTATTTTTTCCAGTAATAAGAACAAATTGTAATTAATTAAAAATTAACCATAATGTTATTTGGGGTTTTAATTAAATTAAATTTACTTAATGTTAAGTGGACAAATTTAGGTGTCTACAGATCCTAACACTAAGAGTGATAGACTTCCTTGTGGAACTAATTAGCTAACATTATTAAGAATCGCAACTTGGATTATTGGATGGTTGGCAGAGATTTTTATTCTCAAATGTTCCCTTTAGAAAAACTTGGTGGTCAAGAAGACTATTTGGACCACATGGTGGATCTTGCTAATTTATTTTCTAATTTTGGGTTGATTGATGTTCACTTCAAAGAGGCTAAGTTCACTTGGAGAAATAGGAGGTGAGGAGACAACTTGATACAATTTAAATTAGAAAGATTCCTTATCTCATGAAATTGGAATATCCTTCTGCTTCTTTCCCTTAATTCTCTTTTGAGAACTAGTTCTGACCATAAAGATGTGTTTTCTCAACTAGGCGAACAATTCTCATAGAGGCCCCTTCCCTTTCAAATATGAAATTATGTGGTTGTCCCCTCTTGATTTTACTAATTAATTGTTGATTGGTGGAATTCTCCTTTTCAGGGGAACTCTATGTTTGTCATCTCCCAAAAATTGAGAAAGATTAAAGATGTGGTCAAAATATGGTACAAATTTTGCTTTGGGAACATTTTTCTAAAGAAAAAATCTCTTTCCATAGTGTCAAACAATGTCCAATCTCAAATGGAAAGGGGAGAGTCGGATGATAACATATATAACAAAGAAAGAGGCCTAATATCTCAATGGTATAAAATCTCAAAATAGGAAGATATTTTTTAGAAGCAAAATTCTAGAATCCAATGGCTTAAGGAAGGAGATAAAAACACTAAATTCTTTCATCAATCCAATATGAAACATAGACCAAGAAAAAAAAAGATTGATAAGGGATGATGGTGTTTTTATAAGGAAGAGGACATAGTTTCTGAGGTTGTTTCCTTCTTTCCCACCTTAACCAAAAAATCCAAGTGGACAAGGTAAAATGGATAAGATACTAGAGATTATCTTCAGTTTAATTTCTAAGAATGACTTGGAGGAAATGCTAAAACCCATTATTATGGAGGAAGTAAAAAAGGCGATGTTCTCCTTTGGGGATTTTAAGGCCCCAGGCGTAGATGGTTTTCCTTTGGCTTTTTTCCAGGACCACTAGGACATTGTAGTTGAAGACAACCTAAATATGGCAAAAGACATTTTTAGATTTGGAAGAATCCTTAACCAAATAAATGCTACTTTCATAGCCTTGATTCCTAAAAAGAAAGATGCTTCTACTATGCATGATTTTTTCCATATTAGTCTATGTAACACTATATATAAAATTTTATCTAAGCTAGTGGTTTTCGTACTCAAATTTGTTTTGAATAAGTTGGTCTCTCGTAATAAAAAAAGATTTATTCAAGGAAGGCATATAATGGATGTTGTTCTTACCAGTCATGAGTTGTTACATTCAATGCACCACAATAAGAAGCCAAGGATGGACTTAAAAATTGATATATCCAAAGCTTATGATTAGGCCTCATGGCCTTTTATGACAAAGAGCCTCAAAGAGTTTGGTCTTAGAGGAGGATTCCTAAAAATTTTGGAGGCTTTCTACACTACTTGTTTTGTCTTGGTGAATGGCTCTCCCAAAGGTTATTTTTCTTTTGGAAAGGGTCTACAATATGGTGACCCTATATCTCCTTACCTTTTTATTCTTGTTGTTGAAGCTCTAGGGAGGATCTGTTCCATAATTTGTGAGCATGGTCTATTAAAAGGTGTCAAGGTTTCTTCCGCCTTACCTACTAAAACACCATCTTCTTTGGGGATACCTCTATAATCGAAGCTAAGCAGTGTAAGAGGGTTCTCAATGACTACAATGTGACCTCGGGTCAATTTATTAATTACTTCAAAATAAGTTTTTATTTATTTAACTTTGATCCTTTCCTTGGCCAAAAAATCATTGATATCATAGATTGCTAGGACATGCTTCCTTCTACCTACCTCGGCCTTCCTCTAATCTTTAAATCTCCCAACAATACTTTCTAGAATGGTGTTATTAAAAGGTTTCATTAAATGCTTTTAGGATGGAAGGGAAAATTGTTAAGCCAAGCAGGCAAAATCCAATTACTTAAAATTTTCAAAAAATCCCTTCTTGCTAAGATAGGATGGCAACTCTTAAAAGACTCTAAGGATTGGGTGTCTATTGTGAAAGCTAAATATCTTAGTGGAAATGGGCATTTAGCCTATATTCTTAATGATGGTCTCCCAAATGGCTCTATTATTTGGAATAGTCTTTTAAAATGCAGGGAACTTCTGAGGAGGGGAGTGGGTAAGATAGTTGGTAATGGTTATGATACCCACTTCTGTCATGAAGTGTGGAAAGAGGACAAACCTCTATCTTTCTTGGACAACGTGAGGGGTTAACGAACACATGCATTGGAGTTATTGGTGAGAAGGTCCAAAACTACATTGAGTGGTAGAGAGGATCCCCTTCTTGGATTAACTACAAAAAAGGCTTATTACTAACAGATAGAGTGGCATAGCATGACAACCTGAGTGGGACAACAAGATCAAATAAATATTTTATGTTGGGAGAATGCTCTTTGTTTGATCATAATTTGCAGGATGACTTAGTATGGAGATCCTCTCCTTCACGTGATTTCTCTGTCAGAACAACTTATTTCTTGTTGGATATGGTCCCTCAATGCCCTACTCAATTCAAATGGAGTGGAATCTAGATCCTCAAACTCATTCCTAAAATCAACACCTTCTAGTGGATAGTTTCCCATAATAGAATCCTTACTTTGGACATTCAAATAAAAAGGGCTTTCAATTTGTGAGCAGATTGCCCATAATAGATCCTAATTTGGACAATCTAATAAAAAAAGGCTTTCAATTTGTGAATAGGTGCTCTTTATGTTATAGAGAATTTGAAAGTGTTAATCATTTGTTTATGCATTTCCCTTATGCCTTTGAGGTTTGGTCTCAGGTTCTCTCTCTTATCTCTATTAATTGGGTTTTCCCTGATTCCCTTTCCATTTTCATTGAATCATGGTCTTTCTATCCTTATAAACTGTTGGAAAATGCAATTGAAGCAATTGTTGTAATGTCATTGATGTCAAACCTTAACTGGTAAGACTATTGCTATCTAAGAAAGTACTATATCTATTTGATTGTTGAGAAGGATTAGGGCAAGGTTGATAACAATAGCACCTAAGGAAAGGTTGAGTTATCTTGATACTTCAATGGGTACTTGATTATGTGGCACAATGATAAGATAATGTATTGCTTATCTAAGTAAGAAGTAAGACTAAACAAGTAGGCTTAACCGAGCAAAAGTGAAGAAATCTAGTTTAAGCCGAGTGATGTTAGTGTCGACCGAGCCAGTATATACCAAATAAATTCAATGTTGACCGAACATCAGTTAATTGCCGAGGAAGGCAGTATTAGCCGAGGAAACAGTTTCAGTGGTAACCGAGCTACCCAGTGATGACCGAGGAGTTGAACATAGTATTAACCGAGCGTCAATAATTTACATTTGAGAAAGAATTCAGATTCCTAGCCGACATAATTGAATTTTTGGATTATGTAAATCGTGTTGACTTTATTTATTGATTGTATGGAAGCATTTAATGCACTGTAAACCGTTTTATTGTAATTCCATAAAGAGATTTGAGATGTTTCTAGAAGGATGGATGAAGAACATTAAGTTGGAAGGATTCGATGAATCTGACCTAACCCTAAGATCTACGGAGGAGATTAAGTGGCAAAAGTTGGATCGACCTAAACGAAGAGGTATTAAGGGAACCTAAGTGTGAGGTTGAATGAGGGATGCTGTAGTTGTTGTTATTGACCGAATAAGCAGAAAAGGCTGAAGGAGGAGTTGTGATTGCTTGAAGGGATTTCCGAGCAGATCAGTGATGGAGATGGAAATGGATCACAGTCAGTAAGCCAACATATGTGTACGGAATTGGATCTGTTATTTGCAAAGTGAGTTGTATGTTTTCAGATCAAACACTATTGTTACTTTCTAATCATTGTATTAGTTTTAAATCCTTTAATCAAGGTTGACCTAACAGTCATTTGTATAAATCATTTGAACAAGGTTGCATTCTAATGGAATGTATGTAAGTCCTTTAACAAAGTGCACTCCTAACAGGGTGGTTGAAATCATTTAACCGGGTCACACCTGACAATGTGTTTGTAAACCTTTGACAGGGTTGGCTTTTCACAGTAGGGGAGATCTTTATCCCTCAACAAAGAGTACCAAATAAAAATGAGGATTGATTATGATTTGATAAGACTTGATGGTAATTATTTCCATGTCAGGCGATTCTCTCATGGGAATTATACGAGCAAGATTTGGGTCAGGGCTTATAGCACATGTTTGCCAATTTGGCTAAGTTACCTCCCACAATGACATGTACTTTCCCAAGAAGAGTAATTAATGCCTTAATAATTTTACAAACTCCCCTTCGCTTAAGCACTTTTCTTTATTTATTAGGTAGAAATTCATCCATCATTTTCAAATTGTTATTTTTGGTAAAAAATTGTTATTTATGTTCTAGTGGGGTTGGAGCACTATTAATATCATGGGGGGCTCTACGAAGCACACAAAACTTGTCAACTGAGTCTTTGGTGAAAAATGTAGAGCTTTGGGACTTATTTGTGGCGGTTGGCCTTGCTCCCTTTTGCAGAATGATGCAAGGGTAATGTGATCCTTTCATCCAAATTCACAAATTCTTGGTCTGGAGGCAGAGTCTGTAGCCTAGAATTTACAGTCACTCCTCAGATGATAGCGGAGGCTACGAGTTTGGAAAATGTCAGTTCAAAGGTTGCGAATAAGAGTTTGGGAAATTACTTGATTTCCATGAACAAATTTCTTGAAGACAGGGAGGAATTGAAAAGATTTCAAAATGGACCTCCCTCCCCTATATGCCCTTGTAAGCCTCCATATCATGCATTATTTCACTCTAGAAGGTAGAAATATGGTAGTTCATGGCTATCATTTCCCCTTGTTAAATCATGTAAGGCACATGGAGAAGATAAACATCCCCTTCTTTCTTTTTTCATCTTTACAACAGAGAATTGAGAGTGGAGCTTTCCCACCCCTTCGTCAAAGGCTTAATTATAGCCCTGTATAAGTATGCCTTGATAGGGACCCTCATGGTAACCCTATGCCCTCTAAACATGAAGTGTGCCCGCCTTCCCCGCCCCAACAACCCTTGGATGTTGTTCCTAGGCACATTACTATGGGAAACATGCAAGCCTCGCCCTCTGCCAATTTGAGCGAGAAAAAGAAAGGGGTTAAGAATCTTCATCTCCTCTGTGCCATTGAGTTTTTGTTGGTTACCCTTGAAAAGCACAAGTTCCCTTTGGACCTCACTAGTTCCTCAAAGAAAAAACCTAATAAGGCCTCTATTAATAAGGGTGTCACTATAACCATTCTAGAGAATGAGGAAATTATTGCTAATAATTCTAAGGGGGTGAAAATTGAAGAACCTACCCCAACCATTGGAAGTCGAAGGTCGGCAAGGCTTGCTAAAAATGCGACAGACCCTCTCTCCAAAGGGAAAAGCATAATGAGTCAAGAAGATTTGTCCTCATCTAAAGAAAGTTTTGATTTTGAGGAAGATAGTAAGGATAAGTGTTATGATAGGGAGGAAGAACAAGAGGAACATGTTGTTGCTTCCCCAAATTTGTTTGATGATCAAGACATGGAAAATGAAAACCAAGACAACAAAACCCCTAATAAGGACAACTTAGAAGACTCCAAAGAGAATGAGGATAATAATGGGGACACTTGGTCGGAAGCGTTGTCGAAGCAAGAGAAAGATTGGAGCCTCATTGAGGCTCTCCATATAATTCGAAATGAGTTTTTTTAAGATTTCTAGTGGTCTTGAGTGTAGGGTGCCCCTTGTTGTCTTGTTGTGTTCGAATGTTGTTTTTGCTTTGATGTGCATAAAATTGTAAGGGATCATGACCCTTTCTCATTTTATCTAATATAAAACAATGTTACACATAATAAGTCTTATATATATTATTTTAATAATTAAAATTGAACTTCATCAGAATTTTATTCTTTTATATGAAATCTATATTTAGTTTATTTTTTAAAATTTGATTTCTCAAAATTGTAGAGGTCTCCTCATCCATGCATCTCTCTTTAATCTCAAACTATTTTTTTCTTCTCCTTATACAATCTTCCATGACATGTTATTAACAATTGAATCTGAAAGTAATTACAGTTAACAATACGTAGAAAACAAATGCGATTGAAGGAATCATAATTTTCTTCAAAATTTGCTGAGTTGTGTCTCAGATAGATGACCCTCGTCAAATTAGATATTGACGACATAGAACTCTTCCTTCGTACCTTTTTCTCAGTTCCTTTTAAAAAGATCTGACGTTCACGTCCTTCCCCCGCCACCCCCCCGGCTTTGGATTTATACAATTTTCTTTAGAATTTCTTTTTTTAAAAACAAATCTAGCCTCCAAAAGTCTACTGGCTTTGGTTTTGCCGTATACTACCATCCCGTAGAATTTGTTGTCGTTGCGCGTGATACCAATAATTCCGTACACACGTGTTTCATATGAATTGAATAGATCTTGAATTTCTGGGCCTTCAAAGTTACGGAAACGGTAAGAGGGAAGAAATGTGAATAAATATCGTCACAGATGTGAGATGAATTTTATTTTTATTTTTATTTTTAAATTCTGTGGGGGTTTAATGTTAAATTTAGATGGTGCTTTTTGCGAGTTCCGACAGAAGGAGAAGGCCTAGTTTCTCTAATTTTAGTAGTAACAGTTTTGCCCTAATTTAAACAGAATTTGTTGCCAGCATTATTCTCTCCCATAATATTGTTCAATCACGTGAACAATTAATACCCTTTTAATTGATCGCCGATCCGTTATTTATCCATGGTCATTAACTCTTAAACAAATGAATTGACTGTCAATCATTATTCCTCCAACAGAATTATTCCTGATTAGACTTTTCATAACCATAATTTTTTTAATAAAGTAATGTGATTACAACAAAACAACAAAGCCATTTTTGCCCTAAGCGTTCAAAAAACATCACAGGCTCGGAATGAAACAAATGCGTCATAAAATCCAGGTTACGCAACTTAAAATTCCTTTAAAAAGAAACTTACATTCGCTAAAAAGAACCCTTCAGGATTCGAGATATATCACCAATGGTAAGAAACCGTAAATACCCTGTACAATTTAGCCTTGGCTGGTAAACAAGAAATTTATCCCTTCCCTCATATATAATATTGGAAAAAAATGCTGTAAGGAAAAAATTACAATGGGGGTAAACCATAGATCGTGGCTGTCATCTTCTATTATTTCTTGCCAAATCCACAACCACGACGCTGATATTATCAGCGCTGCCTTTTGCAAGAGCCAATTTCGTCAAGAGCGAAGCAGCGGCAGCTGACGGAGATTCATTGCCGTTAACTAACATCGATCTCAAACCCCCACCTGGCAGTCGTCGCGACAAACATTTGCGGGCCACGTCACACACCAACTCGTTGGAAAGCACGTCCCAAAGTCCGTCACTTGCCAAAATCAAACACTCGTCTTCGTCTGTCCGATCCATTAACGTTACCTCCGGCTCTGATATCACGTAGGGTTTCAGGTATTTGTCGCCTGAATGCAGAATTAAGAAAAATTTAGATCAAAGAAAGCATTGAATCTACAAGAAATTTTCAGAAGAAAAAATGTAGATTTAGGGAAGTTATTTCCAAGCCCTTAGAGGCCAAAATTTGCAGAATTTAAATCCATTCACTGAATGCGTGCAGATTTCAAATACTCAAGAAAAAAATTATGAATTTTCTATCCCTCGGGCCAAAATATGCAGATTTTAGATCCATTCAAACCAGAAATTGCAGATTTTGGATCTTTGAGAGCTTAAATTTGCAGATTTAAGATCCTTAGGACATAAAATTGCAGATTTATGATCTTTAGGACCTAAAGTTACAGATTTACAAGCCATTTGAGGTGCATCCAAAATATTCAAGGATTTTGGATCCATTCAAACCAGAAATTACAGATTTAGAACCTTTCAAACCTAAAATTGCAGATTCAAGATCTTCATGTCTTAAAATTTGCAGATTTAAGGTCTTCATGGCTTAAAATCGCAGATTTACAAGCCTTTTGAGGTGCTTAAATACGAAACATCAAAGTTTTTTAAGTACTTGCAAGCCAAACCTTTAACCGGTGCATTTTTAACCAAGCGAACGGCTATTTCTAGCCTATAGATTATACATAGAGAGCTTCTTAGGCCAACACGGGGTATATTTTAAATCTCGTCAGCCCTGAAATAATATAGGCACTTCCCAGCTTAAGGGTCGATATGAAATGCCTGCTTACCAATAGCCCTGGACATGGCCAGAACACCAAAAACGCGCGGGCCATTCCAGAAAATAACGCGGCCACCGGCGGACTCAATTCGTGAAATCTCATCTGGTCTGTCTGGCTGTACAAGCAGAAAAGGAAAACAACGAAAAATTGCTTTAAATCTCTGCCAAATTCTCAAGTACAACTGAGAAATAATACCATAGCCGCCATGCAAATAGCAGAAATGCAAACGAGATTAAAATTTTATGCGATAAAAACAGCCAGGATTATTTACCAGAGACGATAAATGATACCTTATGGTCGACCGATAATGGAATGGCCGCGCCTCCGCGTGACAAGACGGCCCGAGAATCTCCACAGTTAGCGACGACGATCTGGTGCGCCCCTACTAACGCCACAACGGCTGTAGTTCCTACGGTTTCCGACGTAATCGTCTGCTCACAACTACATTCGCATCCTCCGCTAGCTATGCAGTCATTTTTACACCGCAAACCGCCGGACAAAACCTCGGCGTCCACTCTGCCAAAGCAGTTCCTCATGGCCTTCTGCCATTGCGTCTCGCTTAGCAGATCATCGCGAACCTTCATCTCCTCAACAAGAATCTCGTGAAGCCGATCTTTACAGAAAAAAGCTGCCTGAGAACAAAAAGCCATCGATAAAATTAAGCTTTGCAAACATTTGCTTGTCGAACCAAAATACAAAGCAAAGGAAGAGACATACACCTATGAATCCGTTACACACACCTGAGATCCTCCATGGCCGTCGTAAACACCGAAGAAATGCAAAGCGCCGTCAGGCCGTTCATCTTTCCCGCAATTGAACGCAGGAATAATCGAAACCGCGTCCTCCATTTCCCTGCGTCGTCCACAGAACGACACCATACCGTGCTCCGGACACGCAAACTCCTCACAACCATTGCCAACACTCTCCGAGCTCTCACCTCGCGTCAAAATTAAGCTACTCTCCAATCCGCCATTGTCAACTTCGGAAGCTGGAGCACAAACCCTACCACTCTCCTGCTGTCCATTTCCACCCTTCACACCATCATTTTCCAATCCAGACCTATCGACCGCATAATCGCATTCCCTGGCACAATCGCTGCTGCAACAGACGGAAGACTCCTTCGAAAGCTTGATCCTTTTCCTTGCAGCATAAGGCGCTGCTCCATCCGTAACAGCAGTTGCTACAACGCCCGAAGTTGCAACAACCTTAAGCTTCCGGATCTCCATCCTTCGGCGCCTGGCCATACGACAGGACTTCCGCTCGCCAGGGGAAACATGCTTATTGTCCACTATACTGCTGCAGCAGATATCCGGCCCTTCCATGCAGAATCCTTCAAGCTCAAAACCCGATCCCAATTACAAAACCTGCAATCCCCAAATCTGTCCACAAACAAAAAAAAAACCACCCCCTCTCTCTTTCTCCTTAACCCCAAATTCACCCTCTCAAAAACCAAAAAATCCCTCCTTTATTGCACTCCGCATCAAATCTCCTCAACCCGAACACAAAAAACTCCGAAGATTTCAATCCCTCCCGCTTTAAACAAACCCCACCAGACCTCCCCCGTCACTGCAACAACAGCCCCTCCATGTATGATTAGCTCCTAGCTTTCGGGCAGGGCAGCGAGCTGCCCGGGTCAGAGTAGGTGCGACAAAGTGGCGGTGGACCCAATCGGGTGTCATTACGGCCACGATTCCCGTACACGTGGACGTCAGATCTTCTCCCTAACGCACACCTGTCAATCATCGGGCACTCGGGAACTGATATCTTTATTTCTGCCGGACTTTTCATTCGGGCACCCTCGAACCAATCACCCTTCTCCATCTAGCACTCTTGACGTGACACGTGCATTACAGTACGACGCATGTGGTCCTCACCGCTGTCAGCCGTGCAAAAATCTTACACGTAATCCCAGAAATTAAAAATCTTCCATTATCCCCCTGGCACTGACACCTGTCCTTACTAATCACAACCCTCTAACTGTCATTATTCTTTATCATTCCTTTTTTCGCCGAATTAAAATTAAACTTAATTAAAAATACTTAATTTGTTATTCGTTGATGCAGGTGATGCGTACCGAATCAAACAAGCGGATAGGAAAGAAAAGGCCCCCACGAGCACGACACGCACTTGCCTTCGCTTTTTCTGCGCTCACTAAACCCCGCGCTTCTTCCCGACCTGTCACCCCAGATTCCCCCTGACCAACCGCCTCTCCCGCTCCCCGCCGACAGGTGTCCCCGAGATGATCGAAGTTTAAGGGCGAGAATACTTCGACGGTCAAAAGAACAAATGTCCTGTTGTTATGCAATTGAAGACGTGCCTGCCACACATGAAATGGAGTGGAAAAGGTAAGGAAATTGAATTTTGTTGTACCCTTTGCTTCGCTTCTCTTGTCCTCTTTGTGTGCATCACAGCATAGAAATTTCTATTTTTTTAATTTTTATTCATTTTTTATTTGTTTGGGCCCAATCTCATATTGAATTTCAATTTTATTTTATTTTATTTGATTGGGCCCAATCTCATATTGAATTTATATTTTTATTCATATTTTATTTGATTGGGTCCAATCTCATATTTTCAACAGATAGTGCATCCGATATAAAGTATTATCTAAGCAAGGATCGGATTTGATTGTATTATTCACAATGAAAAGATTGCCACATGTTTTGTTTTGGACAAGTGTCTAGTATCTAGTCATAAAGGAAATATAGAAGCCATCATTTAAGGGGCTTTAATTTCAAGCTATCATAGGTTAACACTTGGCTCCTCTAGAAGGCCTAGTCTAATTTGTTTATTTAGGGTTAGATTAGGTATACTTGAGTAACGTTTGAAAGACAACAAGAGTGTAAAGGAAGGTAGCCTTTTGCATTCAAGCATAAATCAACCTTTAAAAATAATGATGAATGACAAAAATGTGTAAAACAACCCTATTTTAGTATATTAAATAGAATGATAGTTGATAGAAATTTACGTATGCTTTTTAATGTGTAAATTTTGTGTATAATAATAATTTGTGGGTTGATAGTTATAGTTATGGGTCAATTTATTTAGTGTGAATATGATTGTTAATATGTATATTTGATTTGGATGAAAATGTATATTTGATTTGGATGAGTATGTATATTGTAAATCAATTTGTCTTGAAGTGTGTTCTTTTTTCTAATTTTTTAAGATATGGTATTTAAAATTATTTTGGAAAAGTAAAGTTGCTAGATTGCAAGGACCAAGTTATCCTAGGTCAACCCCATGATGAGAGTGATTTTATAATGCTTTCAAAGATCAAACACAAGGATCTCAAACAATGTAGATGATCTAGATGAATTTGATGCATATTGAATTCCCTTTAGAGCTCCAAATCAAAATGTTCTTATAATGAATAGTATTTATCATTTATAGGGGTTGTCTCCTTCATAATTAATGATTAATTAATTAATTGAGTTTGGGGGGGGGATCATTGACTTTGCACATGAGCGTTACATTTGGTGATATGTAATTGTAATAAACATTCATTGAAATGGGCCCAAAACAATGGAAATCAACATGAACAAGAAAATTTTAACATTATATTTTTTTACTACTCCAAGGTGCATATAGTTTCTAAATGAACATACATCTTGAAGTATATGAGCATTAACAAACAAGCATGTAAATTAAATATTCAAACATAAGAATATTGATGTTTATGGAAAGTAATAGGCTCTTTTAGATCTTGTCATCTATGTTAATCCTTCAACATGCATGCTGCACATGAACCTACAAAATAAATATAATAAGTTTAATGAGTGGCTTATTCCATGTACAACTAAACGTAATAACAATTAAAAGTTGAGTTCAATATTAACAAACCTACAAAATAAATATAATAAGTTTAATGAGTAGCTTATTCCATGTACAACTAAATAACAATTAAAAGTTGAGTTCAATATTAACAATCAAGAGAAAGAGAGGGTAGGGTTAGAAAGATTCTACCTACACAAAAAGTGGCAATGATAACGATCTAATCAATGTGATACTCGTAAGATGACATGTTGTACCAAACACTATCATGTCATGTCATCATGGTCAATCTTGCTACATAATCATGTCTTTATATCAATACCTATAACTATCTCTAGACTCAACAAAGAAGTATTCGCAAATGCTTACTTCAAAATGGGTGCATAAAGACCCATTGACATTGATTGATTGACTTGTCACTTTTATGGGTGAGATAAAAGTTGATCATGGAAATCCTTGTGGATGGGTAACTTGGGTGTTTGATTGGTTTTCCTCTTCTTGTATTTACATAATAAGTGGATAATAGGCAGTAAAAAAAAATGTTTGGATACGTGTTGTGAAGTTCTTAGAATTAATTGGAAGGTGATGTTCACAAGTGGGTGATTTTTTATAACAATTAACTTCTCAAGTGGAGGAGTAGAAAAACAAGAAGATCCTCTCTCAATATCTTTCACAAGATCAATTTTATTGATTCTATTGAGGGTATCTAGATCCAATGAGAATAATCTTAGAATTTGCATTTTATTTCAAAAAGGTTTCCCAAGAAAGGTACTATAGGTACAAAGTCTCTTCGGAAAACTATTAATGTTATGTGATTATTTTGATGATTTATTGTACAAAGCAATGTAAAAGAGATAGTCAATGTAATAGGAATAAGGAGAGAAAATATAATAAATAAACCTAGCCTTCATACTTTAACAATGTCTAAGTCAACAAATGAAACCTAAGTTATAGAGGACAATCTTTTAAATATAATTCTTAAACTATGAAAGGAAAATTTCAAGTTCAATCAACTAAAGTTTTCACCAAAAGAGCTAGTGTTGTTTTAGATGTAGAGAAATATTGAATATAGCTGGAACTAGTGTCCTCAAAATCTAATAGTTGAACATTCCTCTTAGTATGATCTTCATCTAGTGAGTTGGCCTCTAAAGAAAGGGATGCAACACTAGAAGAAGAAATGAGAAAATGTGGCTAACATTGGATAAATAATAGTTGATCAATGGTTGTAAGTGAAATTGATCTCAATTAATGGAGCTTCATAATGGAGTATATGATAAATAATTCCTTTAGAATCTAGACCAACCCAAAGAAAATTTAGAAGTTTTGTGTTTAGGGTCTTTGAAAAGAGATAGAGAAAGAGTGAACAACTTTGGTCATTATTTGGAGGAGACATGCAATGGTTGAGAGAGAGAGAGAGAGATGTTACAAAGGTTTAATTTGTACAATTGTCAACTAGGTATGAGATATTTAATAATTATTCTTATTGTACAATATGAAAAGGGGAGAGCAATACAACATATAATAAACTAAGTAAATTACTTCCCCATTTCATGAATTGCACATTAAGAAGGAGAAATGCCCCCAATAGGCTCAAGAGGTGACTCAAGCTCTAAATGAGGACAAGGTTTTTCATCCACTAAATAATGTAATTGAAATGAAATTGGAGTGATTATGTAATGTAATTGATCTATCTAGAGAAGTCACTAAAAAGCTAATCAAAATAGAGTGATATAAATTAATTTTGAGCTGAAATTAACATAATTAATGGAAATCAAAAGATGAAACTTATCTGCACCAAAAAAATTAGTCAAAAATGGTAGGGACAGGGTGAAACTCGATTTGTACCAATGGGACATGATGAAACTCGATCTGTTCCTAAACAGTTTTAGATGAAAATTTCATAGTATCTACAATTGTTCCTATACTGCCCATATCTCAAATCGTGGCTTCGTAACCTGTTCCCACACACAAAAAAGCAAAGAACAGTTTGGGAAAAAGGGGTTTGCCTTGGTTAAACCCATGTTTAGGAATCAACCTTGAAATATGATAGAAACTACATAAAGGAAAGAATGTAAAAAGGAAAATTATTGATTTACCTTGCATAAACCCTCATGAACGGATGTAGAAATCACTCAAATCCATGAAGATGCTTGAATGTACTTGGAATCCGAAGAGTTGACCTTGGAATGTGATGTATGATCAAGAATGCCCTCACAAATGCATAAATCTCTGATTTTCACTCCAAGATCTAGAATGTATATATGCTTGATAACCACATGCAAAGGAGAGAGAGAGAGAGAGAGAGATGAATAAATGAATCTTCTTGCTTGATTGAGAATTCCTCTACTTTTCCATCATTGGAGAGAAACTTGCATCAATTGGAGAAGATTATCTTTGATTTGATGGATCTTGAAGAAATGGAGACTTGGAGATCTTGAATTGGATTCTTTCCTTCAAATCTTGAATCCGAATTCTCAATCACTCTTTGATTGCTTGTTATCTTGCACTTGATTCATTGATACCAAATGAGGGAGAGGAGGTCCTTTTATACTTTACTCCTTCATATCAGGATTTAAATTTGATCTAGGTTGACCACAATTAAAAATCTCAAAAGAAGACCCCAATATCGGGCTCCAGGAAAAATTTGGACCCAAAACCTTAGGGATAGATCACCATTGGCGATGTGTCCCAGGTAAAATAGGCTCAAATTTTATGGGGAGATCGGGGATAATGAATAGGTATGGAAAAATAGAAGACAAGTCACACAGATCAAGCATAATGGGTATTCAAACCTCGAAATCACCACAATGGGGCCTAATAGGTCCTAAAGCATCCAATTATGGGTGCTAACTTTTTAGGACTATACACTTATAATAAAGATTATAAATTTATTTGGTTAGGATTTCTAGATATTAAAATAATTATTAATATATTAAAATAAATCCAACTTATACCTTCTTATACATAACAAGTTATAATGAACATAATCCTAATCAATAAATTTGCCCGTTGGTAGTAATCGTCTCTAAAAACTTAAAAGTTGTAGCAAAGATTATTGTGTGAAATCCTCACAACTAGGCATTGCAAAGGTTGTGATTTGTTTTTTAAAAATGTCTATCATGCTCATATCCATGATGACATGTTTCACATCATGCATTAAGATATACTTTAGTTGATGATTTTTTATGTGTATTATGGTATGGTTTAAATAATTATTCTTATGCTTTATTTGTGGTTTTTATACATGCTTTCATAAATAATTCACTTTTAATCCTCATAAATGTGTGCAAGTTCCTACTAATATTTTAGCATCAAATGAGTATCATGCAATACCATATTTACATCCTACCCTTTAAGACGTGATCATAGTGTTTCATGATTTGTTCACACTATTGAGAATGAGTACATCATGCCAACACAAGTAAAAAAGAAACCAAAAATTATTAGATTATTAGATTACCTACATTAGATTTTGAAACAACTATTGCATGCATATGATGTCAATTTACCTCCTATAGAGCCCCTTGATGCATCAAGGCCCATTGTAAAGTATTACATTTCCCATTAATTGTATGACTACCATTAAGCATGTAGACATACCATGAGTAGATGTGTGATAGTCTAACATGAAATTCAAGATCTTAAATTTGCAAGATGATGATATAAGTTGAGGACATTTGTGGTTAAGGACACATAACTTTCCCACTTCATAAGGATTTTTCCAAGGTTAATAATAGCATCTACATTGAACACATCATGAAGAGTAAAGCAAATTCTACAACCATCTACACATTGATGGTGTAATGTGTGGTAGCATGCTTGCCAATATAAATAGTGATAATCTAGGTGAAATAAAGGTCCATCTCAAGCTATTTCTCAAGAGCATGCAAATGTTGGTTCTTTCATGATTCTATCATTACATGATTCATTTATTCATAAATAAATATTAGTGGGTCATACTTCATTTGTAGATGATAATGCTAATGGAAAATATTTTAGATTTAAGGAAACACATTCAAGGGATAAATCTGGTGTTTCCATTCGATCTACATCTATTAATATTCACAATGCTCATAAATTCTATGTCCTTCTATGTTTTTCACTTGATCTTGCCACTTGGAGGAAAGGTTGTAAGTGTCTTTCTAGAGGTTACATGTGTCTATGGTTGTCTTAATTATGGGGCAAAAGTTTAGGCATCCTCCATTCTTTATGTACCACTTACACAAAAGGACATATTTCAGGTATTCAACTATGATTATTTGTTGATCTTGTATTATATTTTCCATTCTTGATCATGATTATGGTCCACATCCGCTTTACCATGCTTGTGACCCACTTCTACTTATCCAACCCTATTATTATGTATTTTTTTTTTTATATATTTCTTCTCTTTCATTGATTTGTGGGTGTGATTTATAAGGCACACACAAAATCAAGGGCACATTCTTACTAATCATTCTCAAATTTCATGTGTAATCCACAAGTGGACTATATTAATTCTTTAGTTGTAATGGTGGCAATTACTTCTATATCATAATTTTCCTACATTATTAAGCTTGGATCATGTATATTTACACGCACAACAAAGTGGACAAAATGTAATGGTGATAATTGCATGCATTTTTACTATTTATTTTAAGCTCATTTATACATGTACCTCATGTACTTGGTTTTAGTGCATATTTTTGAATAATTTGGTGCCCTTGTGGATCCCATTTTCTAGTTGACTTTCAAAACATAACCTGATCCACATCTATACATTTATGAGCACACAAATTACTTGTTCCTCTTCAATGTTCATTTCCACACTCATAGGTTAAACTTAGTCTAGTTCCATGATTTGTGAGAAAGGACCCCATAAGATTTTAATTCAAACTCAAATCTAGGCTTTTGTTACCTCACTCTAGTTAATCATAATACACTGACTTGAAGACAAAATTTTTTAACTTGCGTGCCAAGGTGTGGAATTTAAATCCAAACACTAATTCATCTTTACATATTGTGTGATCCAATCACTCTAAGACCCAACATAATAGCTCCATTACACTTTGCATCATTGAAATATCAGAACATCAACATTACATAACACTCTAGGCATGCTACATGACTAGATGTTGTCTTCAACCTTTGCTTTGTACTATTGATTTGGTAGCAAAGATTTGACCAAGAGAACCTCTCTTAGTTTATAATCTCTTACATGTTTTCTATCAATACCCACTCCTTTCGAGACATCGAAGTGAATAAATTCTAGACAACCAAAACAACAAAGTTTAGATTTATAAACTTAGTTTAAACCATACAGATGATTCAATTTCTCACTTCAAAAATGAACTAAAATACCACTCAATAATTTCCTCACCCCATGATGCTTCTAACTAGCCCCAAGATATGCCTCAAGTCTAACATATTAACAAATCATCTAACAAGAATAAGTAGTATCCACAATCCACAAATAATCTTCAATTGACTTCTAGATGCAAGAACAACTACACAATCGAATCCAGAAACAAATTGGAAGGAAAAAAATCATCTAACATCATATATACTAAAATCGACATCAAATACTTTATTTATATATTTAAAATTCAAACATTTGTTCTAAATTCTAATATCATAATCCCCCTTTGAATCTAGACAATATTTATATCTTTGAAAACACAGAAAAGAGTTCATCAATCCATTGAATGAATCCACACCATAGCAAAGGAAGGCCCCACTAAAATCCACACAAATATAGTACGTCACATAATACTGAGTTGTAGGGCACTAAAATAATTGGATTCTACATTCCACCACGTTAGTCTAGCATTAGATAGTGGATTTTGTCTAAGGAAACACTCAATATCAAATTTGATTCGTTCTAATTCATGCATCCCTTTCATTTAACCTTTGGTTTCTTAATACCAAAAGTGGATCTTCCATGGTTTTGTTGGCTAACAATAATTTTGGGCCCCAAATTGTGGAAAAAGACGAAATATGTTTGATCATTTTCTAGGCTTTGACTATGACAAAGTGGGGTGTGCGTAGGTTTTAAAGGTGTCTCAATTATTATTATTTTACTTGTCTAGGCTGGTAAAACCTAAGTCACATATTCTTTTCTAATACAAACCCCTACCTAATTGGATGCTTTTATATTAAATTTGTTTGTGTTTTGCATGACATGATCAAAATCAAATCTTGTATATTCTTCCATCAAGCAATAATAATAAGTGTAGCAAGTTTTGTTGAGCATGACTTCTCCAACAACCTTTCAATTATTTACCAGCACGAGTTTGCAATGTTTTTAATAGTGTCAAAACTTTCAAGGCTCTATGACTCATGCTCATATTTTGTTGAGCTTGATTTTAATTGGACCAACTGGAAGACTTTGCATTATTTAAAGAGACCTAGTAATAAAGTATTCTAATGAAAAGATGGCCTGTCTCAAGAGTCAAATTCATGATTTGTAAATAGGGAACATTATTAGCAATTCCATCCAATGTATGATAGACATGTGAGGTATTTAGCAGTAAGTGTAGCATTTCTTTTTATTCTAGTCTTTTGACTTGTTGTTATTTAATTGGTTTAGCTTCTTAGTGTCTAGCTGGTAGTTTGGGTGGTTGTTTTGTGTCTTATTGGTAATCTTTTGACTATATTTTTATTTATTTATTATTGTACTATTCAATAAAAAATCTAATTTATAATATAATTTATTGTATGTGGTGTATATTACAAGATAGATTCTTAGTGTCTTGTTGTTAGTTTAGGTGGTTGTTTTATAGCTCACTAATAGTCTTTTGACTACTATTCAACAATGTATTTTTATTTATTTATTAATACATTGTTTAATAAAAAATTCTATTTTATAATAGAATTTATTATATATGGTATATGTTACAAGGTTTTGAAATGTATTGTTCATTAATTTGTCTAGTGATTTGAGGTTGGTATTGTGGATAGACAACCATCTCCTTTTTTTAGAAGAGAGATATATGTATTATCTTACATGTAGAATACATCACTTGTAGTTGAAGCTCAAGGAGATATGTAGATTCATGAAACAAATGGTATTAAATTATTGTGAATGTGAGACAGTGACAATAAATTTATCTTATGTTAATTGATTCTCTTTCAAGTGTAAGACATTATGATTTATGAATTGTTAATGCCCATGCTATTTTGACTATGAGTTAGTAGTGACTACCACAAGCAATTAAAACAATTGACGTAAGGTGGGTGTACTTAGGCAGAGTGAACCATATGACATAGGATATACATAGGAATGAATATTCCTCAATGATGCCTAATTCCATAAAGATTGTTGATAGTACCACTAATGCAGACACAAATGTAGGTTCATAATTTTTGTATGATACAAATTTGTATAATTGTACAAATTTTGTACACCTTCAATTATGGGAAAAAATTCTAAAGCCTCCATGGAAAAGTCTCAAAATTTGATGATTTGATAGTCATTTTTAGGGGTTTAGGCCTTCAAGAAGAAACAACAGGGTCAAATTTGGCCTAATTTGCTTCATAATTTCAACTACATCCAACACCAATATAATAATTAGTTGCCTATTGTGTTTGGGTACACTCTCTAACACATCCAAGATATTGGATCCTTGGATGTCGTAAAGCGATTACTTCCTAGAGTGTGACTAACACCAGTCACCTTGTTATGTGAAATGTGTTATGATTTATAAATTTATTAATGGTTATTGATGAATTGTTCGTATTGTGTGTGGGCTAGCGTTTAAGTTTTGAACTTTCGTATGTCTGGACTAGTCACCTAACTCACTTTTTGCTACCTATTTTGTGACATTGGTCACACTTAATTTACTTTTGAAATTAGTGCACTATTTTTATGATTTAATGTTTAAATTTCAAAAGTAAATTAAGTGTGACCAATGTCACAAAATAGGTAGTGATGATTTAATGTTTAAATTTGGTATTTCCCCCACTTGGGTTTTACCTTTTTGAGATATCGCTTTGTCTCTTGATTATCATAAGTGAAATACCTATTGAGGCTTGATTCATTGTTAGGACACGTGTTAAAACATTGATAATGATAGGAACATTGTTGATCCTATCTTGGATCAACAATTTTCCTTATCTTCAAACCCTCATATTTTTTATAAAATATATCAAAATTTGACAAAATAAAAGAAAATTTTGACTTTCTTGGATGTCATGGATTCAACCGTGAGGTCAATGAGACCCCGAAATGCACCCAACAAGATATTCAAACTATATACCAACTCTCAAATCCAAGAATACGTATGAAGCAATGGACCTCATATACCATGTAGGAGTAAATAGGTGACTCCTCAATACCACTAGAATCCATGTTAAACCAAAATAGCTTCCAAAAGAGAGATAGATAATTTGCATAATAATGCATTAATTAATGAAGTTTGAATATGAATGCAAATGTACAAGAGACCTTATTTATATAGGAAATATATGAGGTAGGATTATGCGAGATGTTGACACATGTCTTAATCTTATGTAACAAGACAACTAGCCTTGATACAAATATTAAATTTTAAATGAGTAAAAGTAAATAATGAGATATGACCCCATCATAATTAACTCCTAAGTAAACTTAACATGCAAATATGTTCCCATTAATAACTAGATGGGAAATAACCTTATTCATAGTAACACCTCACTTAAGTGCAACTTGGGAGTGAAGTTATTATACAAATGATTCAAGATGCAATATGGGTTTCGACAACTAGGCCACGTTAGGTACCCATGTACAACTAATCTCTCACAAACAAAGAAAAGGAGAAAACCTTGTGTGATAAAACTCCTATCCAAAAGAGAGAAATTGTGATTCATGTATAAGTGATATTTTGGAGGTCTCAACATTAATATAAATGTCACTTCTTAAAAATACTATTAATTATTAAAAAAATATGATATATTAAAATTTACACAAAATATTTACAAATTTTTTAAAAAAATATATCTCTATAATCTACAGAAAAAATATGAAAAACCACTAGTTCACATGGTATTTAAATTCTTACCAGATTACTTGTTATGGGTGTTAGAAAGTGAAATTATGGTGAAACCACTATTTTTTTCTTCTCAATAATAGGTTTTGGATTTTATTAATGAACGGGAAAAGCCTGGCCTATACTAGGGGTGATTATAGTCATGGAAACCACCTTCCCACATAATAAACACCATATAAAGGCTCATAAACAAGTCTACAAAAGCTTTATAAAACTGTAAACCTCTGATAACTATTAATCAAGCTTCTTTACCACTTGCTTCTCCCTTAGTATGAGAGTGTAGAACCATGTCAAAAGGTTTGTGCTTTTCTTTCCTATCCTTTTTCCATTTCACCACTTTCCATCCCTCTTTTATCTGGACTACCTCATTCTCCCAATCCTCTAAGCTATCATGGGGGGTCCTTTCTATGTCAGAGGAGCAACACTCTTGCTGATTCTATGCACCCCCTACCACCGGTCCCACCTCCTTTCTATAGGACCTCGTATGTATTTTATTCTACCTTCCCTTTGGAGTCATAACTCCAAAATTATTCTTATGCTCCTTTGCTCCTCTAACATTAGAAATATTAGCATTGTCTGATTTTGGAGAAGCTAAATGCTTTAGAGAATCAGATAACCATTGTGACCCATCTCTTGTCACATCTTGAGAATAGCTTTTCTACTTCCCATCCTTCTTCTCCACAGTGTAATGGCTAACAACAAAATCCTTCCACCAGACAACCATTTTCGATGCTATTGGTTTGGCACATTGATTGACCAAATACCCTATTTGAAAACACCTCCTACACCTAAATGGAAAACCTTCATAATCCAATGACTACAACTGTAATACCCCTCCCATAGTTTACTTTTTAGTTTAATTGACCAAACTCTTTTAGGCCACTTTTCATGTGTGTATAAATCTTCAGATAGATTTAATGTTATGTATATTATGTTTATGGTTTTACTGACCCCATACTTGCATGTGTATGGTTGGTGTGTATGTTTTATATTTATGTTTGATGTGCCTTATATGGTTGAGGGACAGAGTCATAGTTACTTTCTTGCGAGATCCACACGATCGGACAATCCCTGTCATTATCTGTTATATATTTATACATATATGTACATGCTTATCTTTTATATAGGACTTTAGGTACCGGACATCAACTTCCATGAATTGCTAGGTTGAGTGTGCCCTGTCGCAATATTTCAATGGTAAGAGAGGGGAGATAACATACATGTCCAATCCCAACCCAAGTCATTGATTGTCTTGGAATAATGGACAAGTATATGTTTTTCTACCTATATATGTATATGTATATTATATACATACACACACACACACACACACACATATTTAGATTTAAATAATAATAATAATAATAATAATAATAATTTATTAATTTTTAGATTTAAAAAAAATAAATTAAAAAAATAATAATTATTAATTTATTTTGAAAAAATAATAATAATTAATAATTAAATATTAATTAAATTTTTTTACATGTGGGTTTTAATATTAATATTTTCATTTATATTTATATTTAAAAAATTAATAACATTATTTTATTATTAAATGCATGGTGTCCTTATATGCATGGAGGTTTTATTTAAATACTTATTTAAAAAGTATAAATGCACAAGATTTTATATGAATATTTTCTTAATAAGTTAAACTACACTTTAATAAACAAAATTGATTGTGCTTAAACAATTGAGACTTGTGTTATGGTTTGACTACTTGGTATATTCTATTACCTTGTGTGATGTTGTTTATTAGGGAAAATTATGTTGCCTTTAAGAATGGTATACAAATGTCAATTTTAGAGGTACAGCTCCCTCTTATGATGTGATTGGGGCTTTTTAGGGTATGCTTTTAACCATAAAGAAGAAAAGGATCACTAACACCTAAGCATAGATATGTTACAAATGCAAAAATGGATTTGTGCACTCATGAATATAGGGAAAATGGGAAAACAACACAAAGTCCACTTTCTCAACATAGCATATAAACCAAATAGAAACTTTAACAATCCAATTATAGACAAACAATCATTTCAAAACTCAATGTTTCCAACATAAGCATGTACCTAACCATGATAAATGAGAGTGCATCATAAGAGCAATTTAAATTAACTCAATGACTATTTTAAAGATACATAGGATAAAAAAAAATACACAGTTTTGAAATAAATGTCTTCAAATTACTTATATGTCGAAATAAAATGACACAAAATTCAATATGTCCCTGTACAAAATGGTTACATTCCAAAATTTTGAGAACTATTTTATGTTTTTCTTTCTTTGCCTTAGTCTCTCTATCCACTCATCTCTATCTACCCACTTTTACAAAAAGTACATACATACATACATATATATAGATGCACATATATTTCAAAAATATTCCTTTTTATAATAGTTTTTGAAAGTGACTAGTACAAAACAAGAAAAAAAGACACAAAATGGAGAAACAATTCTAGAGCCAAAAAATTGTTACTATTATAGTAAAAATGATTAAGTTCCCCATGTTTCCAAATAAAGGAAAAGTCAACCTTCCCTAGGTGCATGATTTCTTGTTGTATCGAGCCACATTACCATGAAGAGGTTATGAAGCTCGACTTTTCTTTTTTCTTCTTCCAATACAAAGGTCACCATTTGATACTTAGCATAACTAATTTTTTCCTTCCATGCGACTGAGAGTAGCCAATAAACAATTTCTTCTTGTTCCCTTTGAGGCCAATTAAAGTCATGTTGAAAAACATGCATCAGATCATCATACAAAAGTTTGTCATTTACAGGGAGCACCATCCTGAGAAAATTATTTTTAGCTGTTCTTATGGAGAAGAATGCATTTGAAAATGTCACCACCTTTCCTTTGTAGATAGAGATTTAAATCTCATTTAATTATGGTGGAGGCTAATACTAGTTCTTCATTTCCAAAATTGTGTTATTATCTTTGCAATTTATATTGTCACACTTGCCATTTAAATGTTGTAATTTACTCAGGATTTGAAAAGATTGCACTTTGATAATGTGCGGCTCGATATAATCAAGAAGTCAGTGCATGGCATAAAATTGCATTCTAAAACAAAGTTTTTATAATGAACTTTACTAATCAACAATCAAGAACTCATGGAAAGGGAAAAACATTGTACAGTCAGGAAAGTTGATGACTCTTCAAGCATTCTGAAAGGTATGGAGGTTCATGGATCCACTTGACTCCTCAATAGTTGATGATTTAGTGTGTTTGGTGAGGTCATGAACTTTGAAATTTTTTATACCATTAAGTTGGTAGCATTTCCAAATGGTGCTAAAAATGATATGAAACACCGACAACAAAGGGAAAGGGAAAGCTAAAGAAGTCATGAATGAGGATTTTCAGTTTTGCACTTAAAAATTTTAGAATTTGGGGTAATAGTATCATAGACTTCATTAAAACTAGTTGTGTAAGGATGAATAGATGGAGGGTGATTGATTTTTTTATGTAGATTCTTAATCCTATCAGCATTATTCATGTCCACTTTCCTATTTTGGGAAGAAATAGTCTCATCTAAATATTCTTCTTTACTTAATGTTATGTTAGGAGATAGATCGTGAATAAAATGCATAACATCACCTTGTCTTAAAATATATTGATGGCCAAGATAAGATCTTGGAGAATAAGGAGGATCTAGAGTGATAGATGTACTAATATTAACATGCTTAGCTTGTCCCTCTTACACCAAAGTGCCTTTGTGAGTCAAGAGGATGAATTATTAATATTTAATGTTGAGATATCATTGATAGGAGTATTGATTTTTTTGTCATGAACAAAAGATACCCAAGGAGAGGTACAAGTGTCATTCATTTTGATATCATCTCTAGGATTGTCATTATCTACCAAAGGCTTTATGAAATCCACACATTCTATTGATTTACTTAAAGATGTCATATTACAACAACATGAAATAAAAATAAAGGTTTTGAAGAATGAATTGTAGGTAAGAAATATATTTGAAAGCCTTATGATGCAATATGTAAGAGTGTAATGAATAAACAAAAGAAACACAGAATGAAAGAAGCTATTATCTAACACACAATTTTGGTAATATAGAGCTAAGAAGCAATGTAATCACATGTGAAATAGAACCAATTAGATTAAATTCCATCAGATCAGATCTGAAAATGAAAATCAACAATATGCAAAAGTAAGACAAATCAAGTTCACCAAAATGTAATGTGATGGAAATGAGGTGTTCATTAGCTCATGCATGAAAACTAGGAATGAGGCATATTATCACTTGATAATATTAAGGAGAGTGGATTGACTTGGCTAAAAGGATTGAGCACAAGGTGAATAAAATACTCCTTGTTTGAGTTAAAATTGACTATGCAAAAGGTTTGAGTAGGATGCTAGATCTATGGCCAAAGGTGATAAATTGAGAGTTTTTAACATACTAAACAAACTACAAAATAGATAAGTATACTAGAGTTATAGATATGGAAAGAGAAAACAAAAAAGTACCCGTGTCTAAAAATTGGGCTAAAATCATGAGTATAATGTCTCTTGGGGATCCCTTGACCTAGGAAGATCGAATGTGGATAAAAGTTGTATTTATAGGATCACAATGTTGCTCATAACCTTCCTTGAAAATTTAATGGGAAAAGTATAGTTCAATGTTGGGTGGAACAATGTTGACCCTTCTTTTTTGGGCCTATGATCTTTGTCTACTTAGTCTAATTCCAAATTTGTGTCTCTCAATCCTATTGTCTGCACATGCAAAGAAGATAAAAAGTTGGATTGATGGGAGTTTCCTTAGGTCAAACCTTGGTTTTAGAATTAACTATGAAACTGAATTGAAATGGAAGATCTAAAGTAGAAAAAATGAAACTTATACCTCAAGCTTGTTTGAATGTAATACTATTTGAAAGTGATCACATGTATTGATGCAATAAAATGACATGACATAAAGGAGATTAATCATAAAGACGTGCTTGCATGATGATTGTTGTAACTTGCCAGAATGTTTATACTTGAATAATGCTTGAACGATATGGTTAGATGAAATGTCTCCTTGATTTATTGATACTTTCTTGATATGTTGTGTTGATTGTAAATGTTGGATTATAAAAATGAATTGAAAGAATGCTCTTATATAGGATTCCCAAGGTATTTTGTGAATTAAGCCAACCTCCAATGATCATATTGAAACACCGAGATTGAGGAACAACTAGTATGAACAAAATACCAGCATATTTGAAAATGGGTCCAAATCAATGGGTCAAGGGCATATGAGGCATCATTGACTTGCCAAAACAAGATACACGAATGGGAAATTAGGTGTTCTTGGTTCAAAACAATAGTTTATATCACCATTTGAAGATATGAAGTCATATTTTTAGTCTTTCAACCATAAATAGGCTTGGATAGGAGCTCATGGGAGCTTCACTAATGGGGCAAAACCCTATCACGTGTGTTCACATTGGGGCATTTAAAGTGGGAAAAAAATGGGGCATTATATTACCTATTGGGGGGGGCGTGGAGAGGGGGTTGAAGGGGTGGGGGTAGTAAGAGGATTTATAGAGGAAAAGGGGTGTGCGGGGTATTGGGTGGGTATTAGAAGGGGGTGACAAAAAGGAATTCGAGAAAATATTTTTTGAAAATAGGGTTATTCTTTAATGACACAAGGCAGGACAAGATGAAGGGCCAAAGGCGCTCCTTAATCACCACCTCGTTGCAGAGATCACACACGAAGAAGAAAATACACAACATGGAGAGAGATAATGCATAAGATCATATATTATTCATCAAATAACCTCATACATGTTGGGTTGTAAGGCCTTCCCAGTTACAGCCAATTACATTCAGATTCAATTACAATAGTCCTCCAACATGCGAGAATTCATCCTTCAGAAACTATCTTTTGTCTTCTAGACTTGACCTCCTACTACTGATTTGCTACTCATGCCTCCCCCCTCAAAAACTACGAACAATAATTACATTATACAAGAAGCTAGAGAAACAAGTCAACCTTCAGATCCATCATTGGAGAAAGAAACAACCCGATCTAGGTCCATACGCTTCACAAAGATCGATACCAACATTAACTCTATGACCAAAATTCAATGCATAAGTCGGCCTCAACAGGAAATCAAAATAAACCACTCGGTAAGCAAGGTTACCGAGCGCCAGGAAATAACTCAGAAAATTAACTAAACAACTCGGTCAAAGAAGGAACCGAGCAACTACTGAGCCAACTCAATCAATGAAGGAAGCGAGAAGCTACCGAGAAAACTGAACAACTCAAACTTATTTTTGGTGACACAAGATTGCTAAGAACCTGAGATGCTCCTGCATCAGACACCTGGGGTTGTTTTGAAATTATTCTCTGAATCATGTAACAGGTACAACCCAAGTTGAATCCAACTTAGATTGTGAAATCCACAAACTGTCTTCAATCGGTCTGTTCTTCCACTTTACTAGATACTCCATGTATTCCTTTCCTCTTGTGCTTCTACCAACTCTTTGCTCCAAAATCTTCTCAACTTCTTCTATTTGCTTCTTAGGATAATCATCTGGTACTATCATGTCTTCATCAGGTTTATAATACTCAAACAAATATGCAATGTTGAATATAGGTGATATATCCATGTCATCAGGTAACTCAATCTAAAAAGCATTTCCACTGTCAAATCTCCTCAATATCTTGCAAGGACCAAATTTCTTCATTTTCAACTTCCCATATATTCCAACAGGAAATCTACCTTTCTTCAAATGAACCATTACTTCATCCCCAACTATAAAAGTCTTATGTCTCCTTGGTCTATCTGATTTGTCTTTGTATTTCTGATTACTACTCTCCAGTTTATATTTCACTACTTCATGCAATGTCTTCATGAAATCAACAAACTTTACTCCTTCAACACTTCTCTTTTCTTCACCAACAATATCCTTCAAATCTGATATACCTCTCAATTGTATGCCATGCCATTAAATCTCAAAAGGTGTTTTTCTAGTACTCCTATTCACTAAATTATTGTATGTAAAATCTTCTTGTGCCAACATAGAATCCCAATTACTCGGTTTATCTCCAACAAAACATCTCAAAAGATTACCCAAACTTCTATTCACAACCTCTGTCTATCCATCAATCTGTGGGTGAAATGTAGAGCTATACCTCAACTTGGCACCCAACTTTTTCCAAAGAGTCTTCCAAAAGTATCCAACAAATTTACTGTCTCGGTCAAAGATGATACTCCTCGGTAATCCATGTAATATGAAAATTTCCTTAAAGAAAATATATGCTATATGTACTGCATCTGATGTCTTTCTATAGGGTATAAAATGTGCCATCTTAGAAAATCTATCCACAACAACAAATATGGAATTATTACCTCTTATTGTCTTCGGTAAGCCAAGAACAAAATCCATACTAATATCAATCCACGGTTTCTCAGGAATAGAAATTCATATGTACAATCCCATATTCTGACTTACTCCATTTGCAACTTGACAAATTCCATAAATTTTTACAAATTTTTGAACATCCTTATACAAGTGTGGCCAAAAGTATTTCTCCTTAAGAAAATTCATTGTCTTGTCAATGCCAAAATGTCCAGCCAAACCACTACTACGTTTCTCCTTTATCAAATTAGTTCTCATTGATCCTCTTGGTATACACAACTGAATAACTTTAAACAACATACCTTCTTGAATGAAATAGTCTTCCCATTTAGTACTCGATTGATCTTGAATAGGTGCTCTGCACTTCTTCCATGGCTCAGGAAAATCAAGATCAGTTTCATACAATCCTTTCATGTCATCAAAACCAAGAACTTCAATTCTCATTTCAGTTATCAAAGATCTTCTTCTACTCAATGCATCAACAACTCGGTTAGTGACTCCACTCTTATGTTTTATCATAAATGCATAACTCTGCAGATATTCAACCCATTTCATATTTCTCTAATTCAACTTATTCTGACTACCCAAATACTGTAGAGCCTTATGATCATTATACAACACAAATTCACTCAGTATCAAATAATGTCTCCATTTCTTTAGGGCTTGAACAATAGCATAGAACTCTTGATCATACACAGAATATTTCCTTTTTGCATCATTCAATTTCTCACTAAAGAAAGCAACAAGTTTACCTTCTTGACTCAACACAGCTCCTATTGCACTACCACTTGCATCACATTCAACTTGAAATACCTTATTAAAATCAGGTAAAGCTAACACAGGTAATTCAACAACCTTCTGCTTCAAAGTCTCAGAAATTTTATTAGCTCCATGTGTCCACTTGAATTCTCTTTTATCTCCTATCATAGTCTCAGTCATAGCATTACAAATAGAGCTGAATTTTCTAATGAACTTTCGGTAAAAACTTGCTAAACCATGAAATGATCTTACCTCACTAGTGTTTTCAGGTGTAGGCCAATTCAAAATAGCTTCAACCTTTTCAGGGTCCATTTTCAAACCATCAACTAAAATCACAAATCCTAAATACACAATCTCCTCTTTCATGAAGGAACACTTTTTCAGATTAATCAACAACTTTTCTTCTTTCAACTTCTGCAATACTTGTTTAATGTGCAATAAATGTTATTCTCTGGTCTTACTGAATATCAAAATGTCATCTAGATATACAATCACAAATTTACCCAAAAATCTCTTCAAAACCTCATTCATTAATCTCATAAAAGTACTCGGTGCATTAGTTAAACCAAAAGGCATAACCAACCACTCATACAAACCTTCTCTTATTTTAAAAGTAGTCTTCCACTCATCACCTTCTCTGATTTTGATATGATGATATCCACTTTTCAAATCAATTTTGGTAAAATACTTTGCTCCAGTCAAACTATCCATTATGTCATCCATTCTTGGTATAGGAAACCTATACTTCACTGTTATCTTGTTGATTTCTCTAGAATCAGTACACATTCACCATTCTCCATTCTTCTTAGGTGCCAATACAATGGGTATTGCACAATGACTCAAAATTTCTCAGATTAAACCCTTCTGCAACAATTCCCAGATTTGTTGGTTCAATTCTTGATTCTCGGTAGGTGTAAACCGATGTGGTGCCTTATTTGGTAAACTAGCTCCAGGGATCAGATCCATGCAATGATCAATGCTTCTCTTCGATGGAAAACCATTAGGTACATTATCATAAATGATCTCTCTGTACTCGGTGAGTATCTTATCAATCTCTTCAGGGATGTTATCCATTGTTTTCTCACTCAGTTTGTTAGGAATCACAACAAAACACACATCATTCTTCTTCAAATCCTTAACAAACTTTCTTCCTTCCATCAAACAAATTTTCACAAATGTGCAAACACTACTAACCAGTTCTTCAATCAAATGCAACAAGATTTCTTTCTCCCATCAGCCCAAATAGTATATTTATGCAATCTTCCATCATACATAGCATGTCTATCATATTGCCAAGGTCTACCCAACAAAATATGACAACAATCCATAGGCATGATATCACATAACACCTTATCATAGTACTTCCTAATTTTTAAATTCACATAACATTGTTCACTTACCAAGAGTGTATGCTCATCCTTGATCCATGAAATCTGATAGGGTTTTGGGTGTTTCAACCTTTCCAGCTGCAATTTTGTAACCATTTCCTCAGATGCCAAATTCTCCGAGCTTCCATTATCAATGATTACCTTCCACACTTCATCATAAACTCTGCATCTATTCTTGAACAAACTTTTCCTTACCGGATCTTCCTTATTACTTTCACTCCATAATGCTCTCCTGACCATCAAGTTCTTTTCTTTCTCTAGTTCATTCGACGAGTCTTCTTGCACCAAAGCATTTTTACTATTATCGACCTTCTTACTTGCATGTGTACACTCAAATGACCTATGTCCTTCTCCACAATTGTAACAAGTTCCTCAGAATCCACCCCTTCTATAGCCACCTCGGTAGTTACTGCCTCTTCCTCTAGAAGAACTTTCACCTTTCCACTCGGTCTTACCTTTATCCCGATTTGTCTTGTCCTGATCAGATCTATTGTTTTCACCATAAGATCCACCTCTTCCTCTAGGGAATCTACCACCTCTTCCTCTTTGTCTTTGCTCATGTCATTTTTTCAATTTCTCCTTAGCTTTCAAGGCAAACTAATAAGCTTCCTCAATGTTTTCTAACTTAACCAAACTGATTTCCTCTTGGATGGAAACTCTTAACCCATTCAAGTACCTAGCAATTCTTTCCACTTCATCCTCATCATGTCCAAATCTGATATCTAATCTATAGAATTCCTTAGTATAATCTTTTAGCAAGCTGTCTTTTTGTCTCAAACTTTGCATTTTCCTAACTAGGTTAATCTGATAATCACATGGTCAGAACTTGCCTTTCAACTTATTTACCATCTTATTCCATACCTTGATCTTGTCTTTGCCTTTTCTTTTTCTATCCAATTGCAGATGCTCCCACCATAAGGATGCACGACTCTTCAACTTTGTGCTTGCAATCTTCACCTTCTTTTCCTTGGAGACATTTCCATACTCAAAATACTTCTCCATCTCAGTGATCCAATCCATCAATTCATCTAAATCTAACTTTCCACTGTACTCAAGAGGATTGAAATATCATGTAGATTTCATATTTGTCAATGCCTTCAACAATCTTTCCTCACCCTGATCCATCATAGGTGAAGGTTCTGCTTCACCTTGTTCCTCTTCAATTTCTTCATCTCTAACATCTTGAAGATGTCTTCCTCGGCACTGGGCTGTCTCAACAGCTTCTAACCTAGCAGCAATTTGTCTTAACATGTCTGCCAATCCTAGATCTGCATCTCGCCTCTCATGAACCATCATGAAAACCCTTTACAATTGCAGGTCAGATCGTGATCTGCTACCCCACAATAAATATCAACTAGGGTTCAATAAGAAGGAACCCTCAACCTAGATTTGCAAATATAGATCCAGATCTCAACCTTGCTTTGATACCACTTGACACAAGGCAGGATAGGATGAAGGGCCAAAGGCACTCCTTAATCACCACCCCCTTGCAGAGATCACACATGCAGAAGAAAATACACAATAGGGAGTGAGATAATGTAGAAGATAATATATTATTCATCAAATAACCTCATACATGCTGGGCTGTAAGGCCTTCCCGGTTATGGCCAATTACATTCATATTCAATTACAATAGTCCTCTAACATGTGAGGATTCATCCTTCATAAAATATCTTTTGTCTTCTAGACTTGACCTCCTACTACTAATTTGCTACTCATGCCTCCCCCCTCAAAAACTACAAGCAACAATTACATTTATACAAGAGGCTACCAAAATAAGTCGGCCTTCAGATCCATCGTTGGAGAAAAAATGGCCCGATCTAGGTCCACACACTTCCCAAAGATCGATACCAACATTAACTTCGTGACCAAAATTCAATGCATAAGTCGGCCTCAATAGGAAATCAAAATAAACCACTCGGTATGCAAGGTTACTGAGCACCAGGAAATAAATTAGGAAATTAACTGAACAACTCGGTCAAAGAAGGAACCGAGCAACTACCGAGCCAACTCGGTCAATGAAGGAACCGAGCAACTACCGAGCCAACTAGGTCAATGAAGGAACCAAGCAACTACCGAGAAAACTAAACAACTCAAACTTTTTTTTGGTGACACAAGATTGCTCAGAACTCGAGATGCTCCTACATCATTTAGCATGCCATGAGCACACCTGATATGAACCAGGTTCACTAAGTGAAACCCCCATGTAAGAGTTAGGATCCCACACACTAAGGCATGGGTACAAAATGTGGTGTAAATGGTAGAAGGTTACAATTTACTGAATAGATGTAATTTGGAATCACCTCTATTTGTGTGTGTGTGGGGAAAATGTAAGATTCACTCCTAAATCCAAATTTTCAAAAGAGAGATCCAATTTGATCAACCAAGAGGTTAATACACAATCGAATCAATCTATGAAGAATATGAAAAAGAGAGAGAAACCCTATACTTCCATGTAGTTGGATTAAGCTTGAAATCTGAAATAATTGAAGTGCAAATACTAACCTTGAATTAGGGCAGATCTGGAAAATGCTGAATTCTGGCTTCTGTATGAACTTTCTGAAGATTTTGTCACTTGTTCTGGACTGGAAATGCCGAGGTGGACAAAACCCAGAAATCTTTTCTCCAAATTCACACAGGTCGACTTTGACCTTTTAAAAGGTCAAAGACCACATTATTTATTTGAAGTCCGATTCCCATTTTGTTTGTAGATCCTGAAAGATTTCCAAAAAGGGTATCCGAATTCGCTCTTAGATTTGAGATATTGTGCATAAACAAATTAATTGAAACAAATCACCTCGCTTATGTTGAAGTCCTTGTAGAGGATTCGAATCCTCAAATCCACAAGTAAGAATGCTTCAATGAATGTAGGATGTCTCCAATCAATGGTATTTTGATCTTCAACACCAATCTTGATTTGATCTTTGCATATGAGAAGGTTTGAATGAATGGAGAAGGATGGATCTTCAAGGGGGCTCCAAGGAGATTGAATCCTTCAATAGCTAACAATGGAACTCCTTGATGGATGAATGCTTGAACACTTGAATGCTTGAAGACTTGCTTGCACTTGAGAACTTGCTCATGAAATTGCTTGAGTGTGTAAGTCCAAATGAGAGAGGAAGGCCTCCTTTTATAGTGAACTAGGGAAAACTCCTCTAGATGGGCCACCTTGGAGAATTAAATCCCAATTAGGTCCTCACCTTTAGAAAATATACCTTGATTAAATACCATTAAAGGATTTACCGTTTCGGAGCCCGAAATAGCCTACCCGGAAGCGGGAAATAATTATCCCGAAAGATAAATTATCAAAAAATGAAACTTTGAAATATTGGCAAGAAGAGGTCAAGGTTGAGGTCAACCTTGACCTGGTCAGGGTTGAGGTCGACTTTGACCTCAAACCCTAACTTTGCCGGATTCTACAATAGGAGTTCCAGGGGTGCCAGAAATGCAAGATTTGATGTCAGAACAGGACCCAGTGTCAGGAACAGACAGAAAATCCTTGGAATGATGTGATGAAGGACTAGGAGGTCTCATTTTTGAATCCTACCTAGAAAATGGAGTCATGGAAGGAGGAAAATCAGGAAATTCCTTAAGACCTTAACCCTAATTTCACCTAGAATGAAGAAATCAAGTGCAGAGAAGAAGTGGAAAGCGGGGAGAAAGCCAAATACATGCAAAGACCTAATCAAGGCACTTAGCATGACCCCAAACCACTTACTCGGAGGGATAAATGCTCTTAACATGGAAGTGCTTCCATTTTAAGATGATACATTAAGCCCCCACTTTAGCAAGAGTATGGACTTGATGCAAACTCTTGGTAAAGGAGATAAAAATAAAAAGATAATCTTATCATAATCTAAGGGACAAAGAGAAATCCCAAGCCCCCAGGGACTCAAGTCTTCATTGACTCCTAGATCACAGATAAGAGAGACATCTCTAAAGAGAAAAAGAAAAAGTGTGATTACCTCGCCCAATGAGAACTTATGTCCCATTGTGAACCACATAGGAAAAAGGTGCAACTGGAAAGATGGAATTGAATCGCCTAGTGAATGTGGCTACTCACTAGTCAACCCATCAAGGGTTTATCCTTAGGAATATTCTATTCCATAAGAATAAATAAAAAACAAAAGAGATCCAGTCTTAAGGACACTTCCGACCTTAAGGGATCACAATATATATGTATTTGAAACTAGAGGGATCAAGAGATCCTAATATAAATCCACACTTTAAGGATTAGTTATTAATCCCAAAAGAAAGATTAAAAAGTAAATTTAAAGTGCATGTCTTCCTTAGGATTTAGCAACTTATGTGCATTACCTTTAGAAGATTTAGCATGTTTTGAATTTTTTTCATAAGTGCGTGTGTGTAATAAGTGAGTAGAGCATATGCCCCCATGTTAAAGTCATTGCTAACACTTTAATAGGAGCAATGGCTTTAACGGAAACATAAACAACTCCACTGATTACATTTCCACATCGAGATGCCCCCAGACGAAGACAAATCAAGGGAAATAACATAGAAACATACAAAGAACACGTAAGGGATCTACCTACCATGGGGTCAGTATGATCATAAGATAATATATATATGATATTATTGCAAATGAATTGACATCATTCCCCAAAGAAAGTAGAACTACAATCACAAAGGAGGAAAGATCACATAAGATATATGAAAGAGAATCTTTCCGGACCATGACGTGGAGACCAAAAAGAATTAGTGCTACCATATCTTGAATCCAAGTAGATTACAAAGGAAACATTTATGAACAATACCATAATTACAACATAAAATTGAACAACACATAGAAGAATAGAGATACATATAAAGGAATTTGAACAACAGTTTCGATTCCTTCATCACCTTGTACCAACTGAGTAACAAGGATTGTATAAAAGAATCTAACAACATTTAGCAAATACATTACGGGAGAAGCACAGTACAGCAAGCAAACACACAACAAAGCTACCATGAAGGACAAGTTGATCAAGCGTGCCGCCTACTTTTCCTATCTCATTGTATATCATTTAGGGTAGGTGGGTAACTCGCAAGAGGGACTATATCCAATATATTAGGAATAATAGCCAGTTCCAAACAAGGATCCTCTTGAGAATCACTATGTTCGATACTAGGTGTAAGAGTTAATTGAGATGAAAGCATATTAGGCAAATCAATGTCAATGTCAATAGTCTCATATTCATCAGTAATATTATCAGTATCATCAAGAGTATCTTCGTAATCCAAATTAATCAAAATAGGATCTAAGATACAAATAGAATCATCATAATCATGCATGTAAACATCATTATTAGTAACAACATTATGCATAGGTGTATCCGCAAAAAGTAGAGATATTTTAGCTTTAGCATGAGAACGACGCTTTTTACGACGTTCATTAGTAGATCAGTTATGTTTTGATTTATTTGAAATAGGTTGAGAACTAGGAGGAACAATCGTTGGATCCTTCACAGGTTCTGTAGGAAGATCAATAGGATTATCAACCATAGGAGGAGCAATCACAGGATCTTTGATAGATTTAGTAGGAGGAACTTGATTAACAGAACTAGAAGCCATAGTTGAAGGAGGTATCGAAGGTGTAGGTAAAAGACCATGATTAAGATCCATATGAGGTATGCTTAATTGAAGAATCTTATGATGCTTATAGGCTTGATATGATTGAAAAAGATTATCAAGGCGAGGAGGACATGAATTAGGTAATGAAGGCCAAAAGAAATCCAGAGCAGCACAATCTCTAGGCCTAGAAGGTCAATATAGACTAGGATTGATCGTCTTCACTTTGCCATCATGAATGAACTTAAGACACTTATGTATAGGTGAAGCAACAACATGCATGGCAGTCAACCAAGGAAAACCTAGCTTAACTTGAAATTGATCAGAAGTAGGAACCACAACAAAGGTAGTGTTCACAAGTTTTCCAAAAAGTTCAACAAGTAAAGTAATAGAACCAAAGGAGGGATAAAGAAAACCATTACAAGTTTGAATCCACACATCCGATGTATCATAGAAGTCACATTGTAAGCTTTTCATAAAAAGATTTTCTTCAGTGATAACATTGACTAAGGAGGTAGGATCAATAAGACAACCACGAGTAGGTATCTGAGCAACTCTAGCAGCAATGTAAAGGGGACCATCAGGAGCCTTAATAATCTCAAAATCATCAAAGGTAATAAAAAGTTCCCGAGGTCTTTTATCCTTAAATTGTTGTCGAGGTTTAGGTTGAGGTTTTACTTTAGGTTTAGGTTTAACTAGAGATTGAGATTGAATTTGAGGTGAAGGTTGAGGTGGAGATATAGACTTAGCAACATGCTCCACTTGATTAACGACATGATTATGATCATCCATCTTTGAATCATATACAATTTCCATAGTAGATGGTTGAGCAATAGTATTAGTATCATGCGTAGGTAAAGGATTCGTATAGATTTGAAGGTTCTGATTAGGAGGAGAGACAGATTGATTCCCACTACTATCCAGATTATCAATAGATAAAGCTTTAGCATCAATGAGATCTTGGACCTTATGTTTTAAAGAATAACATCTCTTAGTATCATGACCATTCTGATGATGATATTGACAAAAAGCATTTTGATCAAAAGATTTAGATGCAATCGTAGTAGGTAAAAGAGGTCGAATAGGAGGTAAAGTAATCATATTAGTAGCTAACAACCTATTCATAATAGCATGTAAAGTTTCAGAAAGAGGAGTAAACATACGATTTAATCGAAAAGCAGTGGATGCAAAAGTGGCATTATGAGATGCAACAACAACCTGATCAGCAACTGCATTCGCTTGTTTGTTTATCTTGACATAGTTGTTGAATTTTTGAAACTTATTGGGATTAGGATCAGCATCACTCTTATCAACATGAACAAGAGCCATTGGAGTGTTGCTCTCAAATTGACTCACTTGTAATTGATAATGATGAAGCGCTACACAAAGTTGTTGAAAAGAGGTAAATTCAGTAAGCAGAATCTTATCTCTAATATCCTTTTGCAAATTTGAAATAAACATACGTTGAATATCAATATCAGGAATAGGATAGGAAATCTGAGCATGCAAATTTAAAAATCTACCAATAAATTTAGTTAACTTTTCTTTAGCAACTTGTTTACAATGCATTAAATCTGTCAAAGACACTTGTGGGCCAATATTATTTTGAAATTGTTGAATAAAGGCATTAGCAAGTTGTGGAAAGGAATCAAATCAATAAGGAGGCAAGGAACAATACCATTGTAAAGCCTTGTCACGAAAGGTTCGAGCAAACAGTTTGGCTAAAATCCTATGGTCATGAGCATAATCACTACAAAGGATTTGGAATGTTTTAACATGATGAACAAGATCTCCCTTTCCATTATAATTCTCAAGATGAGGCATATCGACTTGCTAAGGAACAGGAGTTTGGATAATTTCCCTAGACAAAGAACTTCCCATGTCACATGTAGGAATACTAAACTTGTTTTGAGTTAAGGAAGCAAGTTGTTGTTGTAAGGAGGATACGGTTTGAGCCAAACTGATGATGGTGGAATCAGTAGAGGAAATAGGAGGAGTAGCAACATTAGACACACTAGGTAAAGTGTAAGAAGTTGCAGGAATAGAAGACACAACTGGAGGAACACTAGGAACTACAGTTGGAAGCGGAGTGGAATAAGTGAAAGGAACACTATGATATGAAGGTTGTGATGTAGGAAGGGACACGGGAGGAACACTCATAGGAACATAGGGAATCATCACAGTCACCAAAGGAGGAGTATAGATAGGAATACTAGGTAAAGGATTAGAAGAAGGTTCAACACTAGTGATAGGAGCAGTGAAACCTAAATCTTGAGCCTCTTGAGTTAAAGGTTTAACATTGGAATGTACAAGATGAGTAATACCACGCAAGAGGTTAACACCTTGATTACTATCATGGAGAACTTTCTTAAGAGCCTCTATAGCTTGAATAGAATCTTGACTATGGTTTTCTTGAAGAAGCCAATTACCCATTTTATCAAGTTCAGTGGAAAGTTTTTGGACTTGTTCAGGAGGAACCCTTAAAGCATCATCCTCATCATGAGATGAGTGAGAAGAGTTATGCTCCATAGTAGGATTAGAGTCATGAAGAATCAAGTTATCATCGGGGATCCTAAGGAAAGGAGAAGATTCATGCTCAAAGGCACCCATGAGTCTACGTCTTCTTCTAACCAGAATGTTATAAGTAGGACTAGTGGTAGTAAAGCTCATAAACCAATATAATGCAAATGAACTAAACTAAGAACACATAATGCATGAATATGAAATCTAATTAGCATACAAGATCAATCACAAAGGACAAATCTAATACTAACAAGATAAAAGAAAATCTAACACCAAAAAGAAAGAGAGTAAGCTAGTCGGGTTCACCAAAATGAATAAATGTAATTTGGAATCACCTCTATTTTTGTATGTGTGTGGGGAAAATGTAAGATTCACTCCTAAATCCAAATTCTCAAAAGAGAGATCCAATTTGATCAACCAAGAGGTCAATCTATGAAGAATATGAAAAAGAGAGAGAAACCCTATACTTCCCTATAGTTGGATTAAGCTTGAAATCTGAAATAATTAAAGTGCAAATACTAACCTTGAATTAGGGCAGATCTGGAAAATGCTGAATTCTGGCTTCTGTATGAATTTCTGAAGATTCCATCACCTATTTTGGACTGGAAATGCCGAGGTGGACAAAACCCATAAATCTTTTCTCCAAATTCACACAGGTCGACTTTGACCTTTTAAAAGGTCAAAGATCACATTATTTATTTGAAGTCCGATTCTGATTCTGTTCATAGATCTTGAAAGATTGCCGAAAAGGGTATCCGAATTCACTCTTAGATCTGAGATTTCACACTTGTACTTGCAAGAAAATGGGGGTTTTTGGTTGTATGGGGGGTTTGCCTTGGTCAAACCTCAATTTAGGAATTAAACTTGAAATTAAATTGAAATATATTGTGCATAAACAAAGTAATTGAAAAAAATCACCTCGCTTATGTTGAAGTCCTTGTAGAGGATTCGAATCCTCAAATCCACAAGTAAGAATTCTTCAATGAATGTAGGATGTCTCCAATCAATGGTATTTTGATCTTCAACACCAATCTTGATTTGATCTTTGCATATGAGAAGGTTTGAATGAATGGAGAAGGATGGATCTTCAAGGGGGCTCCAAGGAGATTGAATCCTTCAATAGCTAACAATGGAACTCCTTGATGGATGAATGCTTGAACACTTGAATGCTTGAAGACTTGCTTGCACTTGAGAACTTGCTCATGAAATTGCTTGAGTGTGTAAGTCCAAATGAGAGAGGAAGGCCTCCTTTTATAGTGAGCTAGGGCACACTCCTCTAGATGGGCCACCTTGGACAATTAAATCCCAATTAGGTCCTCACCTTTAGAAAATATACCTTGATTGAATACCATTAAAGGATTTACCGTTTCGGAGCCCGAAATAGCCGACCCGAAAACAGGAAATAATTATCCCGAAAGATAAATTACCGGCAAATGAAAATTTAAAATCTTGGCAGGAAGAGGTCAAGGTCAAGGTCAACCCTGACCTCAAACTCTAACTTTGCCAAATTCTGCAACCAGAGTTCCAGGGGTGCCATAAATGCAGGATTTGATGTCAGAACATGACCCAGTGTCAGGAACAGACAGAAAATCCTTGGAATGATGTGATGAAGGACTAGGAGGTCTCATTTTTGAATCCTACCTAGAAAATGGAGTCATGGAAGGAGGAAAATCAGGAAAGTCCTTAAGACCTTAACCCTAATTTCACCTAGAATGAAGAAATCAAGTGTAGAGAAGAAGTGGAAAGTGGGGAGAAAGCCAAATACATGCAAAGACCCAATCAAGGCGCTTAACATGACCCCAAACCACTTACTCAGAGGGCTGAACGCTCTTAACATGGAAGTGCTTCCATTTTAAGATGATACATTTACAATGCTACAATAATGTGTATAAGAAAAACAAAATTTCACTAACATAATGAAAATAAAAACCTACAGTAACACTTATAGGTTTATAAGGACATGCAAGAATTACTATACTTTATCCATAGACATAAAACTCATTGGGACCAACTTGGGCCTAAGTGATTCACAAAAAGTCAATATGCCAATAATGTTGTACAAAAGCTTTTTTTAGGTCTATAAATATCTTGTATCCTTCCTCTCATTTTGGGCTACTAATTAAGCATTAATATAAATCCACCTTATAGATTCTTTTGAGTATAAGTGATTATCATATTTTAGTTTTATCACTAATTAAAATTAAATTTTACCTTTAAAAACAAGATGCAAAACTTCACAATGCTATTTGTAGCTTAGTAGTAAAAAACATCATTTATTTCAAACACTATCTACATACCACATATCTACTAGATCAAGCTATAATATAATCCCCCTACTATTTTAAGGCGAGCAACAGGGTCCAGGGGATCAACTCCTACTGAACCATGGGAAAGAGTGTATGAAATATGTAGTTTTGACTCTAGATTTTATGTAATCATACGAGTGGATACACAACCCTTTCTAAGTTCCAATTTCTCCATATAGTTCTATGTCAACTATCATGCACTCAAGTAAAATAGAGAAGAAATTCTATAAGAAAATACAATACATTGCAAAGATACTCAATGAGGTGTTTGTTGTTTAAATTTTGTATTCAATGACTAACATGTTTACCTATAATTCTACTTTAGTATATTTAGAAAATAACATCTAATACTCAAGATAATTACTTTAAATCAAAATCAAACAATGATAATCACTTTACTATCAATCAGCCTAATCCTTATCACAAACTATCTACTAGAATAATTAACCATATTATATACACATATATGATCAATATATTAAATTCTCATAAATATAACAACTCAACAAAAATAATATGGAAACTTTCATCTACTAAAAGTGATATGTAAGAATGTGTACATCTATTAGTAATTTGTAACATTTTCTTAAATCAAATACCATATACTAATCTTATTTATATTTATTCCAATAAAAATATATAATTAATCAAGTCACATGTGAGTTATCTGATTCTACTCTTGCAACAAATGTGCAATTGAAATGTTTAGCTTTAGTAGTCTTTCATATAGATTCTCTATTGCCTACCACTTAACTAGAATTTTTATTCAAGTTTCATTATAGAGCACGATACTTTAAGTTTCATGAATAGTTACAACTCAATTAACCATAAACAAGGAATCCAAACTGATATTCCAAGTAGAAAGATTTAGCATCCCATATACATTACTCTAATGGAGATGCCTTACTACATTCTTAGAACAATTGAATACTAAATTTCAATCCATAGAGGTTTATATTTCAATGACGCTTGTTCTAATATAGTAAAATATTTTCAAAAACATGCTAGTTAGCTAGAAACTATCTATAAATGACTGGTTTATAAGGTCCCAACCATCACTTTTAAATATCTTGACATTCATAATAAAATATGATATTTCATTCACAAAAAAAATCTAGATCGACATCATACAGTCCTTATAATAGTTTGAACAATAAAATTTTCCAAAGAAGAAGGTCCATTGAACAATTCACTAATCCTTGAGGTTTGATTTAATATCACAATCATCAATACACACCATCCAATACATCCAAAACTACATAGAACAATGGACAAAAGGATGTACTACCTTATCAAGACTCAAAAAGTATGATCATTCAAGTTTTCATAATTACCTTAGATTAAACTCCCCATCTAAAAAAATAAAAAAGGGTCACATATTAAATTTCCTCAAACCACTAGGTAATAAGTATGATTGCAAAAACCATGTAATATTTGGCTTAGAAGTACAGATCAATTTATTATCCCAATATTAAAGGATTGACTTCGATTTAACTTAATTACTTCGCTACAATTTTTGTTATACATATTGATATAATGTAGAAATAAATACCTTCAATAATTTTAATTCCCTTGTTAAGCACTACATTACTATTGTTGGGAAAATGGTGTCTAAACCTTGCAATAATTAAAATGTACCATTGATAAGAGGGTTACTATTGATACATGAGCATGGGAGATTGCAAGGGATGGAGGGGGTACCCCCCTTGCCAGCTCTAGTCTCATGACTAGCTAGGTGCTAGGGGCAGTGCTCCCGAAACAAAGTTTTATATATAATTTGTCAATGTGAATCATGGTTGTTTATCATTAGGTCAAAGGTCCAATAATGTATACTTTGTGCAACCTTTTATGGGTGGTGTTAGACCATGGTTTTTTAATACCATTTGATGGTTTCATGTTTTGTATATCCTATATATTAGGTGCATGAGAAGCATTGTAATTTATATTGTAAGAGTATGATAGCTCTTGAGCTACCTCTGAATCTCTGTTGGTGATACTCTTGCAAGATCCTTGCTTTGCAAATATATTATAATCTATTATTGATTTATGGATAATATATTGGGCGACTTTTGGAGTATGGGATTTTTCTTCTAAAAGGGTTTTCCCCACATAAATCATTGTGTTGTGCTATGCATTTTATTTATGTTATTTTTATTAATTTATTGTGACTGTTATAAAGATCTGAGAAAGTTTTTCCTTAAGATTACTGTAGGAAGTTGTTCTACTACTTAACTTCCTTACAACTATAACTATTTCAAAGTAATCAAAATGGTGTGATGTCGAGTATTCTATATGTAGACTATGGACAACTAAATAAATATGCAATAATTGAAAGAGACCTCTACTAAAATTGATTTAAGACTTACAACCCACCTCTATTAGTACATAAACATATAGCTTTTTCACCTTCACATGAACCTTGATACTTGTTTTAATCAAAAGACCTCATGCAACTAACTAGTACAATACCGAAAATAAATTACATCATAGTTATGACTACAAGTATAAAAAGTATTCTACTTTTTATTCCTCCAAACTGGCTCAATAAACTTCCCAATTATAGAACATAGTGGTGTAATGAGCTTCTCCTTAAGATGAACAAAACTTAGCCTCTTATGCAATAGATATAGGTAGACAAATAATTACTCCACTATTAAGATTCTTACTTGATTTTCTACTTGCTATTAATTCATGTATGGAATATACTTTGAATTAAATTAGGAATTTAGGTAACAATAACCAATAAGAAAATCCTATTGTATTTTGAGAATACAAATAGACAAAATGAAAAACTTGTCAAGAGATGCAAGCCTCATAAAGTTGATTCTATAAATTTAAAAACAAAATTTATACATTTACATAGAATATCAAAGGTGACATCTTCAGATATCGAAATAGACAGTTGGATGTGGATCAAACAACTAAGTAAATTGATTTTTTTTAATTTAAAAAAACTTGTTTATTTTGGTACCCCAACTTGGTAGGGTCATAAATTCTCTCTTTGCTTGAAATTCTAACATCTTGGAACCATTGGAAATGTCTCAAAGAGATCTAGTTTTAGTCTTCTAAAAATCATGCCCTCAACAATCTAAAAGGATTGATAACAATCTCGAGGCCTAATTCTGATTTAAAGGCCTCCAAAATTATGATTTACTAGAATATAACAATTATTAAAAAATAAAATCACCCAAACTCTTCTAGACATCACAATCATTCACTAAATTTATTGAGAAATCAACTATTATTACCCTCTATTTAACAAAGATAATTGATAAGACAAAATCTTTGAAATTGTATATATCACTTCTCTACTCTTTATCTTCCTCATTGTCAATATCACAAAGAGAGAATGCATATTTGCATATTTGTCTATCTAATTCTTGCATATTTGTTTATCTAATTCTTGAACCCAAAACAAAAAAGAAGTGAAGGGAAAATCCTATATTGCCTTCAAAAGCTAAATAATTTAATGTGCATTGTGCAATACATCAACATGCAAAAAAAAACATGAAAATCCACATAAAGTAGTCACACTTATTTGTCTCCAAATGCAATTAACAGATCTTTAACTAACAGTTCACATTTAATAGCACACAATCAGCCTGCGTACAAGGAATATGGAAACTTTCAAGCAAATCCATTTAATTGAACGCCATGCAAAAAGAATATATGAAGAATCATATATTTGAGTTATTGTTTCCCCGATTATAGTGATACAAAGACTATTTAAAAGAATACACACTTGTGACATAATTGTTGTAGTCTAAGTATAACACGCCTTCACCAATTTTCTCTAGTCTTTTGAAAAGCCAAAATTTATTGAGCACCTTATATTGGAAATCCTAGTGAACCCTATCATTCCTTGTTCTTTAGAAATGGAGATAGAAGAAAAATTCCATAAATTATTGGTCTTCCTTTCAAAAATATTTGATTATTTAGAATATGATTAAAAAGGTTCATTAAGAGACATTAAACCTCCTCCTTTGTTGTTGATTATAGTGATCTTGTTAAATTATAATTTTAGTGTTTTAAAATGACAGTGAAATCCTATTTATTAGATATTTTTTTCTTGTATAAGTATTCATATAAACATTGATTGTAAGGAGAATTTACCAAAGAGAAATCCATTTTTGCATTCTTTTATGAGTGCCTTAAATATGTTAGTTTCATGTTAATTGTTTGTTTAACTTTGACATGTATCTTAAAAATAGATTATATGCAATTCGAAGTGGGAGAAGATATAATGATAGAATTATATGTCTTGAATTTTGTCCCTTTATTTTGGACTCACTTTGACCAAATTTTATGCATTATGTAATAATGGATGAATGATTATAAAAACTTGTGTGCATTGTCTTTTGACATCTATACATATAGAAAAAGTGACGTCAATAGAAACCATTTACGACTTTATTAGGAAAATACCTTCTCTTTTGGTCAAACCCAAGTATCTTTTATTCAATGATTGAAAAACAAAAATCAAAGACAATAGAAAAAAAATGAATTATGCCTATCTACCACTAATTATGTAGATCCTCATGAAATTTGAGGCATTAATGATCTATTATGGTGCTTTGTGAATGATAATGAAAGTGAGAGATATGAACTCTCAATCTAATTTCTAGGTGTGTTGAAATGAATTAGATTTTTTAATTTGTACATATTATTATAGAATAAAATTTGAAATGTATCATATAGCAAGTCAATGCATAATGTTTATTATGAAGGGAACAATGTGGGTTTAATTTAAGAAAGTACATATTGATTTTGTATCATATCCAAGTAGATAGGCGACTGTACTAAGGATTGTAACCAATTCTCAAGGATGTCTGAAGGTAGAATTTGTGTAGGTTTATAAAATACACCAATTATTAGTGTATAGATAGTTTGAAGATTCAGTTAGATTTCACACCACTTGTCATATGAATCATTACATATCATGATTATGACCTATAATGATTTGATTTTGGTCTTTCATTTTGTGGTGTCATACACTTATTTTTGACATTAGAGAATCATTTTGGATTACAAATTAATAGCTCATGTCACCATCAAATTAGATTTAGAACTAAGCAACTGTAATCTATATATTCACCATTTTGAAAAGTGCACTTGTCTATTTCTAAATTTTTATCCCACATCATCCTTTATTAAATATAATTAATATTTAATTTATTTATTTTCTCTAAGATCACTATGTCTAGGATGGATTATACTCCTATATAATATATTTATATTATGAAATATATTAATATATTATCACATAAATAATGTAGGAACTATTTATAAAGCTAGATGAGTGACATCACATCCAAAGGTTACACAAACCAAGCCTGGTCTAAGGGAACCAAATTTCTAGAGTATCATATAGTGCCCAAAAATAAACACTTACTAAATCATCAAACAATTATTAGATTTTATCTCTTTACTTAGATATTTTAAGAATAATATAAATATTAATATTAGAAAATGAGTACTAATTAATGATTATTGATGACAATCATTCGGAGAGTACTTAACAAATATAGAATTTATTTATAATAAAAATTAAGGCGTCATCTCTTGTTAGGGGATACGAGACAAAATGTCTACTAAAGAGAAAGCTAGGTGACTTCGATCCTTAGATGGTTTTTTGAAATAAACTTTGGTGGAGCTTCTCATGACAATCTGAGTATGGTTAGTATGAGAATAATTCTCCAATATTCTTCTTAGTCTTTTATGTAAAATGGTTCTCTATTTTGGGAGTGCATCTAATAATGAGGTTGAGTGGCTAGTGGTAATTGAAGGTTCAACCTTGACATAATCACTAGGATATAAAAGACTAATTTTGTGAGGAGACTCCAAGATTATTATTGTGTCTTTATTAAAGAAGTCTTATCATAATTTGAAATGTAATAGTTTTGTGGATGGAGTGAATGTGCTATGGAGAAATGAATAAGGTTGCTAATTTGTGGTTGGAAGTAAGGACTAGATTTATCCTCTTTTACAACCTTGCTAAGTCACATGATATCATAATTTGAGGGGTTCAAGGCTTTTGTAGTGTTTTTCGTTATTTAAAGATGGCTTGTGATTTGAATCTTCTTGGGAGTGCTACATCTCCTATATAAAAACACACATTTTTATTTATTTATATGTTCTTTGCTAATTAAATAGTATAACCTCTCTCATACTAGAACACTTTCTAATGATGATAATTGGGTGAAAATAGGTTTCAATGGTTGTAACATCTATTATATGTAATGGTCATAATTTTTACTATTTTTTAAGCTTTTAGGAGACTATTTTTTCCATGTGTGGTATTTTATTGCGTGGAAGTGTAATGTGGTGCATAGATATTTTTATGGCTCACAAGAGAGAATTTATAGCAAGATATCCCCATTTTAAGGGATTAGTCTCAATCAAGAGATTGTAGGTTATATTTGATAATTCCTTGATTAGGTCTATTTTGTTAATTAGATATATCTTAAGTCAGGAAGGTGTGAATGATAGAAGTGTTGCCTATTATAGACTTCAATTCTAAAATATTTTTAACATAGTTTGTAGGAAAAAGTTACCAAATTGATGAGTGAGCCTTTAAAGGTACAAAAACCTAGCTCATGATAGAGAAGCATGAAGGTTCTCAAAAGATGAGTAAGACAACAATGTTTATTATTGTTTTATAGTTGAATACAAGGCTTCCAAAGTTGATATTAGGCCCTTGAAGTAGGAATTAAAGGAGATTAACCATGAGCTTTAGGAGTAAAACAAATTTAATATTGATATTTATTTGGTAGTTAAGAATTTTTTGGTTTCCAAACAAACAAAATATATGTATACACTTCCTAATTTGGAGGACAATGTCATAGGGCTTCTAAGCATAACGAATTAGTGTATGTCTCCAATTTTGATCTCATTCTTTTTCCTTCCCTACCTTTCTAATTAAAGGTATTGTGCCTTTGAAGGAATGTGTGAGAGACATTTCTCCTATTGAAGCTAGTGTAGGTACGGTTAATTATAGTGTTTTGTACGCTATATTTGTTTTGGTTTTTCGGTTTATAGCTAGGTGATGGCTCTTTTTCTAGAGATATTTTTGAGCTATAAAAGTTTACAAGTCACTATTAGAAAAATATTTTAGCTTAATGTCTTTTTGTTTGTAATTTTTTTAATGTGTTTCTTTTGACAAGGGTAAGGGACTCAATACAACCCTCCCATTTAAATGTGAAAAATTAGATAGATAATGTCACTTATTCTATCACTTAAAAATTTATCACATATTTTCAATTATATTTTTTTTCATAATTGTTGTAAAATTTATCGATGTAGTTTTTTGTTGAATTCAATAAAAAAATTCGTACGAAATTTTTTGATAAAAGCTATTAAAATATAAACTTATTAACTTGATAATATAATACTCAATAATTTAAAAATAATTGAATACTTTAAAAATATTATTGATCAAATATCACAATTATTTACAGATGATTATAAATGCTCTATTTATATATCAATAAGGAGTAGAAGGTAGATTAAATATCAATGGTTAGTCAATGGGTTGTAGTTCAATTGGTTGAGCACAATTGGCGAGGATGATGACATGAGATATAGAAAATCATGCACCAAGGTCCAAACTTCTGGAGGCACGTTTGAGCTAGGTTTGACCCCTGAATGAATTTGATAGACAAGACTCCCTACACATAGCTCCTCTTAACGATATCTCTGCATACTGACATATTTCCATAAAAAAATCAATAGTTGGAAAATGTGTGTGAAGTAAGGTGCTTACAAAATATATTAATTAATAATCGTTAATGGTTGTTAAAATTAACATCACATCATTTTGGGTCGAAATACACTCAAGTCTTATGCTATAGGCTAGTGAGTCATTTGTTAAAGGGTTTCCAACGGTTCCAAAAATGACATTTGTAGTAGTAAATATTATTCGTAGTCAATGATTGGTCCATCACATCTCGCAACGATGGAAGTGTGGTATTTCTCAGGGTGGTAATGACATTTGTTAAACGAGTATAAGAAGCTTTTGTGGTTAGTTAAGTAAACGTAGACTAATTAGGCCAAAGGTGACGAATGTTCAATCGTTAATTCTAAATTCAAACCTCTCATTCACAACGTTGTACTAATGCATAAATATATTCTCCTAGAATGCACCATCAACAAATAACTACCTAACACTACATTTATGAAGCTCTTGAATCATGTAAATTTGGTAGGATGGTCCATTTCACATCTAAGATTTTAAGCTACCAAATAAACCATTACCTAAACAAACTGTGAGGGTTATTTGTGAACTTCATTAATTGAGGGTGATAATTTTAAAAAAAGAAAGCACAATGAAAAATAAATAATATTTTATATTAGTAGATGAGTTTAGTTTAGAAAATATATAAGTTCACATATTATAATAGGTTTTTACAAGTTTTTTTTGTTATTTTTAAAGCATTGTGGAGGCGATTACGAGGGTCACACTAGTGAAAATTGTGAGAAAATCTATCATGATACATAAATTTTGGTTTTCGTATAAACATGTATTTGTGTACTATTCTATGCGGAGAATAACATCCTTTGATTATGTGTGAGTGATCTAATTATTGGTTTGTGTTTTACTGTAATTTTTTTTCTTAAGTTTAGTTTACAATAGTCTAAAAAATGTATACATGTAAGCACAAATAAATTTAAATTAATTAATTATGGCTTAGGGCTAATAAGTTAACAAAATAAAAATAAATAAATGTAGGAATTGCAACATCAAAAATTACATGGGTTTTGCAATCTCTACATTATAAGATGCACTCACTTTAGTGTCTACTCTCATAGATTGCCTTGGATCACATTAGCCTTACACCTAACTTGTAATGTCGCGCCAGGGAACCCATGAGAGATTAACCTATAACATGCTACTAAGTTTATAAAAAAAAATTCTTTCTTAAAAGTTTACAAACAATAATGAATAAAAAAGCGGAAACAATGACGTAAATACAACACATACTCATTTACACAATTCATTTACATATTACAAATCTCAAGGGTTCCTTGACGTAGAATTACATAAATGTAAATTAATCTACTAAGTACAATAACCATACAAATATCCCGCATAATGTAAATAAAGCACATCATCTCATAAATGAATACATAAATACAACTGATACTAGAAGGTATACATGATAACCCACATCCATTGCACAAGTCGCAGAGTATGTAATAAAAATACAAGTACAAGGTAAAATATGATAACTTTAGAGCAATTGAAACAATTACACATGAACATAATATAAGAAAGATAAGAGTACATCTCCAACACTGATGAACAAGAGGGTGCAACTGTGATGCAAGGGCATCCAAGGTTAAGGCAGGGGCATTCTGTGTCCTCGGTAAACTGCATGGAGTGTTTGTGCTTTGGCCGGTTTTACTTGGTTTTAGCCTTGACCGACAGTCTCGGTCATTGAAGGAAGCTCGGTCACTGAAGGAACTCAGTAGTCTCTGGCACTCGGTGAAATTGTTTCTCGGTCATGCCTACGGTGCTCGATCGATATTGGTGCTCGACGATGTCTGGCATGCTCGGCAATTTTACTGTTGCTCGGTAGTCCTGACTTACCGACTGGAGTTCTATGTGATTTGTTGAGCCGACTTGGTGAATTAATTGTTGGTAGCCATTGTCTTGGGTCGACATGCAGAATTAAATGTTTGTATACATTTGTAAGCCGACTTGTATGACATTTAATTATTTGTTTTGGGGAGTTAAGGGTTTCATCTAGTCGACTTGTGGCTGATGATTAGTATTTAAGGAGGGCTTGGGTAGATGTTTAGGGATAGATCTTGATGGACAGATTTTTGGGAGATCAGAACTTGGAGACTTAGCAGATTTGGAATTCAGATGTGAAGCTTGAGAGAGAAGTTGTGGAAAAGTTCTTGATGTTCTTACAGATCAAATTGTAATATGATAGTCCTTGTAGCAGAGCAAGGGGTTTCATACTTGGAGACAAGGAGATTGCTTGGAGGCTTGCGATCTCAAGTTTAGATCTTCCTTAGGGTTTCCATCAGCTTTTGATTATCTTCAGATTTGAACTAGTTGAGATTGTATTGGATCTAATTGTGGATCTTGCAGAATTGTTTCATTGTGTAATTGGCCGTAACCCGGAAGGCCTTATAGTTGGGCATGTTAATGCAAATTACTTGAAACATTTGTGGTGTTGGCTATTGTGTTGAATATTCTGCTGTGTAATTCTTTTGGCTGCAAGGTTTGGACTGTCCTTCATTGGATCCACCATCCTTGACTGCATAAGGTAAAATATGATAACTATAGAGTAATTGAAACAATTATACAAGAACATAATATAAGAAAGATAAGAGTACATCTCCAACACTGATGAACAAGAGGGCACAACTGCCACAAGGATCACCAACACTGGTACACAAACATCACACTAGTACATTTGACCTAGTTTTTCTACCAAAATTTTCGACCATAAAATAAAAAGGTTTTGGTTGGTCGGATTATAGAAGGAAAACTTTCATTTTTTTTAATCCATGCCCGTGTTTGTCGAATACCGTATACATCAAAATTTCAACGAACACGGGCATAACTTAAAAAAAAAATTTCATTTCTCATTTCATTATTACCACAACAAATTTTTTCAAGGGTTGCAGTGCGCGAAACCTTATTGGCCAAGGCAGATTTGACACTGTGTATAGGGGTTGCAGTTTTTATCTGGACTTGGGCCTTTGATCTTTGAGCTTGGTTTTGGAAACTTGGCTTTTCCTCTCCTTATCAAATGGAAGCTCATTGAGGTAGGGATTGTGTCATTATCTCCTCTGCATTTTGATAGAATACATTGCATTTGATCACTTGATTGAATATCGTCGTGTATTTTAAGGGCACATATTACTATGATCATTACTCCATGCTCTGTTGTGTCCATGGCATTGAGTTCATTTCTTTGGATGATTTGATTATGGAATTTACATCTAGATTCTCACTATTTTATTATGAGCTAGGGCATCATGTAATGCTTATTTTCTGTTACTACAACCCGTGAGCCTGATCTGCATATTTGATTTTATCACACTTGCTATGTTAGTGAACTAGGGCATCATGTTAATGTGTGTTCATTGGATTCTCTGGTTATATTGCTTATTGCTTTTAGAACCCATGATCCTCATGGCATCATTGGCGACACATTTCCTTCTCTGCTATGCTAACTAGTGTCCACCATTGTTTTACATGGCATATGCCCTTGGCTCGTGTTCTTCATATTACCACTGTTATTACTTTCTTGGAGTATCATTGATTACCCACGAGCTAGGGAATCCATTTATACATTCCATCCATTTTCTTTTCTTTTATGATCCTATGGCGTGCTTCAATGATGACCCACAGGTTTTTCACAATTGTTATGATGTTGTTTACATGTCATCATTTTCCTCGACCTGTACTCCATTGCTTATGTTGTTGTTACCATAACATGATTACGGTTTAGAGCCCATGAGGTAAGGCATCTTTGCCATATTTGTACTTTGTTGTTGCAACATGAAATTGATGGTGTTTACTATTTTCTTGGGGACCTGTGAGGTTGCAAAAAGTTGTATTTTTTCTGTTAGATCATACATTAATACTATTTTTAATTTGAGCTTGGGCATCATGTTTACATGTTAATGCTTGCTTACTACTGTCATGTACCATGATGTTTTATTGTTTATTCATTGAGGCCGCAAGCCATATGTTGAATTAGTGTATACTGTTATCATTTCCTTGGCTATGATTTCTACTCACCTTCATGGCATGATGATGCGACTCAGGTATCATTTCCTCTAGCACAAGCTTCCTCTGAATCTCATAAAAATGTAAAATATCTTTCCCAGCTACTAAGAAGAAGAAGACCACAGTACGATCCTACATAATGTTTCGATGCACTTCTATAGTCACAATCTGAGAATATAATAATCTCAGCTTTCATCATTTCAACTGAGAAGAACCAAAAATACTACTAGCATACTCTCAAGAATGGCCAGTATATTTTTTCTCTTACATAATCAACTCATATAATATGTAATACACAGAACTATGTGTTCACACGGCTCACTCATTAGAGCAGATACATAAAAAAATATCATTCTAGATATGAGCGATAGCCAATGAAGAGTCTCATGCCGTTGCAATCATACAGGGTAGTATGGCAAGATGAAATGACACACTCATAAAGAGTGTCACAAGTTGTCACCATATGAACCAAGGACACCATGAAGAGTATTGGTACTTCATATCAAAACAACACAATTAAATATTTGCATAAGCTAACAAAAAAATTGAAGACATTTCAATGTTGCCAAGTCATCATAGTGAATATCCACCAGCACAAGCAAGATAGGGATCTTCAACATGTCATCTCATGATAAATACACATAGCTGCAACCTTTTATGAGATATCAAATCAATACTATGACTGCAAGTTGTTTTCATACTTCATCCTACTTGACTTCCTTAGAAGATGCATCGGGCTCTTCCTCCATCTCAAGCTCTTTGATCTTATCTCTTAGATAAGGATACACCAAATGAGCTAGACTTGAAGCTACCTCATCCTTGTGAACTCTAGATTGAAGTTACCATTACTATTTGCCAAAACTACCACCATGAATGTTCCTGAGCAAATTTGGCTGATACGAAGCCCTTCCAAATAATGCAATTTACTTAACATCCTTATGCTTCTTAATTTGATCCTACAATTAGTTAAAAGAGATTAAAAATACTTCATAGGATCAATCTATTTTAATAGACATATACAAATGCTAGAAGTATGCATGATTCACTTGTAAGAAATAATAATTGCATGAAGGGTTCATGAACATTATTCAAAACATATGAAATACTTATCTCTTTATTGGCAGTTTCCTCTGTTGATTCCTCTTGAAAAAGCTTAATGCACTTCCTGGATTTCTAGAAATGTGCAAGCCGCTTCCAACGCAACCTCCAATGCTCTTATCTATTCTAGATATATAACCATTACTCTCTCTCAACATCTTCGATGCTGCTTGATCCATCCTCATGCCACTGTCTATGTAAATTTCTGAGTTTAGATATTCCGTTACTTAAATTTATGTGTTCACGCTGAGTATATTCCGCTACTTAAATTAGAAGGCTCATACTTGATAAAACAAGTGTTTCATATATCCAGACTAGTCATGTGAGTGTCAGAAATATTCTTCCTCCATGCAAATAGGAAGGTACCAAAACATTCGAATATAAGGTACCAAAACATTCAAATATAGAAGCATTGATCAAAGAGATAATTTCACACTGAAACTTAGACAACTCTTTCTTGCAATCTGAGATACGAAAGGTACACATGATACATCATTTCCCATTGCGCTCAATGAAATGTTGGCACTCATAAAAATCCATTGTTGGGAAGTAATATGCCAGACATAAACACTCATGAAGAAAATAAGGTGATCGCCGATAAAGAATCCAGCTTGAATGATAATTACAAGCCATTACAAATAATTGAGCTGAACATACATTGAATACAAATCTCAAAAATATGAACAAGGAACAACAAATATGGTCCCAATATAGTCTCAATAGAATACCAAAAATAGCTCCCGATGATATGAGAAATAGGAACCAAGGAAGGAGATGTATATGACCTCTCACGCAACTACTATAGTTTTAACAAGAGAAACATATGGCCTTTCCATTTAGGCACCACTCCATTGACCCATGATGTTACTAGATACAAATGCTCTATTTTGGTTTAGGATCTTTTCTTTAAATCTGGTTCTGATACCATGTTAAGATTTGGAACCAGAATATAACAATGCAATAAACAGAATTAAAAAATAGATGACACAATAATTAGCCTGTGAAAAACCCTCCTGCTCGAGGGAAACAACCCAACCCACAAAAATGATGATCTTTTATTGAGTTCTCAAAATAACTACAATAATTTCTCGCTTATGATTGAAAATTTTATCAGTCAATCAAAAGCCTTATTTCTCTTTTGGGATCAAGCACTTTGTCCATGGATAACAAAATACATAATAAACATTACAATCTCATAGATACCGAATAGACTTTACAGAATAATGAAGTCGATCATATATAGATCACACACACAAAAATGATCTCACGCTTCTGCTAATACCCTTAGCAAGTAAGCACATGCAATCACATATACAACAACGATATAGCTTTAGCCAAATACACCCTGTAGGAATGCTCGATAATACTGTCTCACACAAAAAATGAAAATGCTGTGTATGCATTTTCTTTTTTTAATCTCCATCACTAGAACCAATCATACATCACTATGTAATTGTTGAGACTCTTGCGAAAGACCAAATGACAGTGGTTACTAATCACCAACGGTATCCACATAGTCCTGGTGGTAGATCATAACAAGACATCACTCCATCGCAAATATGAAGAGTCCCCAAAAATGAAGAGTCTTGCATAGAATACCAAACTTCAACAGTTATGAGAATCAACGTGCATCTTTAATGAGAGAGCTAATTTCTTCAATAAATGAACTGAGCACTTCTATTGAATATTAAGCATCAGAATAAATAGTCGGTACAACCATTGACACTTGGATGAAGCCAAGTCAGCATACACAAGGCACAACAACATATGGAATATGCAATACCTTTTCAAACTCCATAAAGCTCGACAGTAGAAAGGTATAATAAAATCCATACAAATAAAATAGAACCAATAGCAAAACCTTCGTAGGTAATAATGAATTCTTCTGTAGCTACCCAAAACATTAACATAAGAGACCTTAAGTTAGACACTTGTTCATTGGAAACCCTCTTTATGAAGGCCTTGAAGTTGACTAATTCTAGCTCAGGTACAGTTAAATTGTCTTTGCTTCCCTAGAATGACATCTTTGTTCAAACCATTGATTCCAAACATTTTTAAGTACTTGGATCTACAATAGAACAATAGTGGTGAATGTATGATTATTATAATCATATGATTATATGTTATAATATTTATGTAATAAATGCAGTAATGATGTTGCGGTGCATTAATGATATAGGCTCGATGGCTCTTATCAATGTGCCAAACTGTCAATGTGGTGGTGGGCAGTGTGTGTTGAAGACTTCACGGACACAAAGCAATCTTGGACGACAATTTTAGTGCTTCCCAAATAGAAAAAAGGTTGCTAATGTGTATATATTTAATGTTTTTAATGTAAATACTATTCATTATATTATAAGAACTAATGTAGATTGGGCATCATAGGGAAATAATGGCTGTGGATACTTTAGTTGGGTCGATGAAAACTTATCTGCATCTATCCGCCCATCTCCACTAATCCACGGTGAAGGATTTAAGTGCAAAACACGTCAGGCTAGGGAAAATGCCAAAATTATATTTTTACGATGCCTTCTCTGTATTATAATCACATATCTTTGTTGCGACCATATGCGGAGATGAGCTCAAGAATTAGTTTGTTTAGTATTTTCATATTGTAACTAATATTTTAATATGGATATGGCCTAACTTCTCTTTGTCTCAAGTGCGCATATATATGGTTTACATCTTTTTTTACAATAATTCTTCATGTTTATGGCTCAGGTGAGCCCCAATCTGCTATCAATCACATGATTTAACGTATAGTGATTTATTGGTTATTCCATTTGTTCCTTGATACATCAATTCGACCACACCCACTCCACTTCACGTGGATGTCTTTGAAATAGACTCCTAACTCTTATAAACCGACTGTAACTACTAACTAACTTCTAACTGTTTGATACCAGTCACCAAACTGGCAGTATTAACAATCTAAACAAGAAATTTGTTGTCAAGTTGACAAAAAAAGTTTTCAAATTGACAACACATCATCCAAAGCCCATCTAAAGACTTCTAAAAGGTTTAATAACAACCTTTAAAACCAACTAATCCTATAACCCTTACTACTAACCCCCAACTAAGCCTTTTTAGGCTCATATTGCCAATATAGGCACATTACAATGTTTTGCATTTCAAGTTCCCTTGACAACATTTAGAGGATTTAATAGCCTTATTACATCTTTTAAAACCATTATTGGTCATTTTCCCAATCCCCTAACATAGGATCAATCCATAATCTATTCCTAGTGACACCTAGGTACCTTTTAGGCTTATCATTTCCATTAAGGTTTACATTCAAGATTTGATTACAATAAGATCAATATATGATCAAAACAATATCATATGACCATGAATATTCTTCTTACATGATTCAATGACCTTTGAAGGCCATTTGGTTTCAACTACACCTAAGGATCCATCAGTGACCCTGGTGCTCTTCATGACTCCTGCCTTTGACCTTGGTGCTCCTGTACCAACTGCTAGCACAAAGGAAGATTTGACATAAAATATATGAAGGCTACTTAGTTTATCTTAGGGATAGAGATAATTTAATTTTAACTTTGGTTGTGTTAAAGGAACTATGTTGACTTTATTTTGTAGTTGTTTAACATGAGAGTTTGTAGATTAATACGAGTTCACATTTTTATGGGAACATATCATTCAATTGAGCATTAATGCCTATCTATATCTAGTGAGATGAACATAACTCATGTACCTCATGCTAGTGTGGTTGGATACCTTGTATACACTATTTTGCATTAGACTAGACATTATCCAAATAGTGAGTATTTATATAAAGTGCTATAACACACAGGCGGTCCTCCTTTCACACCAATTAATAACAGTGACAACCCTCACAGGCGGTTGGATAATGTCTAGTCTAATCCAAGCACACTAGCATGAGGTACATGAGTTATAAAATCTCATGTTAAACAACTACAAAATAAAGTCAACATAGTTCCTTTAACACAACCAAAGTTAAAATTAAGAATTTTGGTGAAGTCAAGGAAGTAAGTGTGAGATCAAAATCAGTCAAGTCCCTCAATCTATTAAACAAAATAGAATTTTGAGCATATTATTATCATTCTATTTCTTTGTTGTAAACATGCCATTGGTTCAGTTTTGTAAATTTTTTTTGTGTTAACATGCCATTGGTTCAGTTTTGTAATTTGTTTTTTGTTGTAAACATGCCATTGGTTCAGTTTTGTAAACATGCTTGCAATCTCATTGCCAAAGTGGCCAAAGACTATGTTAGGCTGATAAAATATGGGGATTCTCTTTATCATTGCAAATATTTGAAGGTTAGTGCACTTGGACGGATGTGTACCGTTGTTAAGAGAATATGGCTTAAATAGAATATGGCTTAAGTTTGAAAAGAACAAGGAATGTGGCTTAAACAAAATGGGAAGGAATCTTTCTAGCCTGGGCTTGGATCCTTCGACAATTATCTTGATAATAAATGAAGCAGATGAGAGCTGAACAATTAGCTTCCCAAGAAAAATCTCAAAAATGAATTGTGTGTACCCCAATTCCTGTGCCCTCTACACGTACCTAAATGATATATTTGAAACAACAAGGGTAAATTTAGCCTTACCCTTGTTGTTTCAAATATATCATTTGGGTACGCACAAAGGGCATAGTAATTGGGGTACACATAGTTCATTTATGGGATTTTTCTTGGGAAGCTAATTGCTCATCTGTCATCCACTTCATTATTATGAAGGTAATTGCCGAAGGATCTAGGCCCAGGCTAGAAAGATATCTTCCCAAACACATAAAAAATATGCACATTATAAATGTAGGCATCATGGTCACATTCTAAACACGACAGCTGAGAAATACAAATGTAGATATCACAACAGCTGAGAAACATAAATGTAGGCATCATGGTCACAATTTTTTGGAGACAACATAATTGAGTTGTATACCCAGACGATGCAAAGCAACTTCTGCTCCTCCAGTTCCAAGTTGACACTGTGGAATCCAAAGACCATAGATAAGGAATACATTTAGAGAGTGGAGGAGGGCCATAATGACCAAAATAATACAGGACAAACCTCAAGTTAAATGAGGCAACTGCAAACATTTTAATAGATTTTTATTATTAAATAATGAAATTTGCATATACTAGTGTTCTAAGCCCCCTCATTACATGATTTATTATTGTAAGCCCCCTTCGACTTACGCATCTAGAAAATGAAACTACAACCTATTGGGATTGAGACAAACCTTATAAAACAACAACAGCTAAGAAGGATCGCTTGCCAACATCTGCTCATGAATACAAGGTCCTCCAACAGATGTATTCAGCAGATGTTGACAAGCAATCCTTCTTAGCTGTTGTTGTTTTATAAGGTTCATCTCAATCCCAATAGGTTGTAGTTTCATTTTCTAGACGTGTAAGTCAGAGGGGGCTTACAATAATAAATCATGTAATGAGGGGGCTTAGAACACTAGTATATGCAAATTTCATTATTTAATAATGAAAATCTATTAAAATGTTTGCAGTTGCCTCATTTAACTTGAGGTTTGTCCTATATTATTTTGGTCATTATGGCCCTCCTCCGCTCTCTAAATTTATTCCTTATCTATGGTTTTTGGCCCGTAGTGTCAACTTGAACTGAAGGAGTAGTAGTTGCTTTGCATCGTCTCGGTATACCACTCAATTACGTTGTCTCCAAAAAATTGTGACCATGATGCCTACATTTATGTTTCTCAGCTGTTATGTCCCAGGACCCCTTATGACCCTTTACGACCCTTTATGATCCCTAAGAATACATCTTAGAGGTCTTAAAATGTTGTAAAGGATCATAAGAGGCTCCTAGGAGGGGCCAGATGAGCTTCCACCTTCACGTGGTTGGCCCTATTAAGTAGAGAATGTTAAACTATTCTTGAAACAAAGAGAAGCTTAATAATTTAAGGTCTCAGTCCATGGACAAATCAAATTAGACTTACTATCCAAATTGGACAAATTATTTTTGTTGTACATGGCACTTGGAGTCAAGTTTGTCTCTAAACATTGTGATCTTTCCATATTCTTTAAGTGTTCTATCACAATTTTATTTGTCAAAGATTGAATTAGAGATTAAGCATTTTCTCACAATTTTATTCCTTTGAATTAGAGATTAAGCATTTTCTCACAATTTTATTCGTACATTGATGAGAATCAATGATGGAGAGTTTTTAGATTATGAGAAGACGTATATGCAGTGGAGGCCAGAAGGGATTTTTGTGGAGATTTGATAGATGTGGAGATTTTCTAGAGTGGCTATATACATACAAGGGTTTCTAGATTGAGTACCAATGCCTAGATGATGATTCGGTAACCTACGTCTATAAAACCTTCACAAAAATCCCTTCTTTGGCCTCCACTCATATCTCTTCTCAGAATCTAGAAACTTTGGATACTATTTCTCATCCATGCATGAAATGTGCTAGTGATCGTATAAAATTACTTAAAACTAGTAAAGGGTGTTGGGAAAAGCCTCTGGATTACGAAGGGATATTCCATTCCGGTGCAGGAAGTGTTTTCAAATAGGGCATAAAGTTGCCCAATGCTCCAAGCAAAGAATGTCCAAGGTTGCATCTTGGTGGATGGTTTGGATGATGGGCAGAGTACTAGAAAGGTAGCAGCCACACCAGAGGGTAGAGAAAATAAAGGACCTGTTGGGTGCCGAGACAATGTGGATGAGTGATTAGATGATCATCTGCATCAACATTGGAAGTTTGGCTTGGGTGTGGGTTGTATTTCATGGGATAATCTCGGGGGGATAATCTCAGGGATTGGAAAAATGAGGCAGCCAAATTGGAGGATGGGTGGGAAACTGTAAAAGAGAGAAAAAGGAAAAATGAAAAGAAATCTTTTGACATGATCCTTCGTTCTCAGAAAAAGGGTGGAGTTTAGAGAAAACTATGGAGGTGCTTTCTTTCTTTCTTTTGAAGCTTGTGTGATTGATGTGGTTTTACCGAATATTTGGGGAGATAGCTCTCATGAATGTAGCTATCCTTGGTTCGGGCCTGGTTCTAACTCGTTACGATTAATAAAATTACCAATTACCATTAAAAAAAAATAGTAAAGTAACATAACAAAATACACAATGATATATATTAATGTAAAGTAACACCCGAAGATAAATATCTAGACTAATCACTGAGCAGGATGTCGTTGGTGATTACTCTGGATATTTATCTTCAGTGGTTTTTTTTTAGCATTCCATTATTAGTCAAAATTTTGATGACCTTTGGTCTAAACCCTCACAAAGATTGGTCTAAATATCGACTAATTTGTGTCAAAATTTATCGTCATGGGTTTGGCATCCTGGTCAGACGGTCTAAAGATTTTGACCTAGTTTGGTCGAAAGTTTGACCTAATGAATTCCTAATAGCAGATGTGAATTTCAACCAAGATTCATGTAGAACTTTCTATGTTAACAATGATATGTCAAAAATTTGACTCGAAAAATAGCGACCAAACCATTGGTCGATTATTCAGCCAATTTTGGTAGAAAATTTCACCAATCATCCATCGAAAATAGGTGCCAATTTTACTAGTGTCAAGATCTTAAATTGTAAAAGAATCACTACCACACAACCTCATGGAACCTAAATGATCCACTCCCACTGTGCTGAGGAGATAACAACATACCCCACTCTGATATCAAACACCAAAGTCAACCATAATACAAACTAAGCAAGGGATCCTAAAAGCTCTCTATTTCAAAAGGTACAACAAAATGACAAAGGAAATACATACTCAACCAGAGGCAACTAACACATGTAGGAAACCTAAGATGCATATGGGGAAGTGTCATCACATAAGTGAACTCTAGAGTTAACTTGGCAGTTTCTCTAGACCCTAACACCTTAGTGACTCTATGTGGTATCAGTAATCCTCTCATACAAATGAGGTACCAACTATGCTATATTCAAGTCCACGCAGGCAACAATCATCTTCTCACAAACCATCCTAGCATGTACTAGTGCTCAATACATGGGTGACAGACACAAACATCTTACAAATGTTTCTACCCTAATAGATTTTATTATGTTATCACTTTATTAAGTCACTTGTAGTAAGTTAACCTGGTAGCTACTTGCGGGCCTCAATGCCTATTGCAAGCCACTCCCCCTCTATACACCTAGATAGCCTACCCTAATGCTCCAACCAAAAGAAACAAATAGAAGACTGAACCAAAACTACAAAATCTTCTTATAAATCATAAGCCATGATAATTACTAAAGTAAAAAATGAATCATAGTAGACAACAACACATCCTATACAAGGATCAAAACCATTCATCTCAATATAGATGTTACCAAATATCATCCATCCCATAATGGATAGCTCAACAATGTAACAACCATCCTCATAGTCTTATATCACAAGATCAATGACAATCAAAATATCAATGAAAACCATCTCCAAACATGGAGTAACATAATCCATAAAGATAATCACTCAAAATAATCATAGTAGAAGAAAACAAGGTGACCAAATAAAATCTCAACACAATAGCGGTAGTCACAATTTTATGGTCAAATAACATAATAATCGAGACACATGACATCTCTCATGAATGCACCCCCAAAACACACTTGAACCAATCGTGACACAAAAATGGTCATGACATAGAAAATAGAATCCCAAAGCCTCTAGTTCACATTTCCTAAAGGCCATCATAAAGCTCCAAAAATCCACAAAATTAACACCATACAATTCAAGCAATAGTCCATTAAAACATTTAAGAGAAAATTTAGGAGTTAAAAAAATTTGTGGAGTTCAAAAAAACAATTTGGAGTTAAAATTTTTTTGGGGTTTAAAAATTTGAGGAGTTAAAAATTTTTAGGAGTTAAAATTTTTTAAGAGTTAAAAAAATTTTGGAGTTAAATTTTTTATAGTATCACTTGTAGCTCTAGAAGAAAAATTATGTAGACAGAAAGTAGAAAATCTCACAAATTCCAGAAAGTAGTAATTTTATTTCACAACCATACAATATTTTCAATACATGGGATGTATTTCCAAAACTAGTTTTGGGCAAAAAGCCCTCATCACTTGAAATACAGAAACATCCAAAAAAACTCTCGAAGGACGAAGAGGCCTTGAGAGAGAGAAAATGATTTGTGAAAAAATGAGGAGGGTAGGTGGGTATTAATACCCCAACTCACCCCTAACTCCAAGTGGTGTGACCAAGGAAGGGGGGGGGGGGGGACCATGGGATGGAACACGACCCCATAAAGGGGTGCGCTCACCCATGGTGGTGGTTTACCCCATGTATGGACTACACACCATAAAGGTGGCGGTACACCCCAAGGGGCCGCCACCATAAAGGTGATAATTTATCCCAAGTGGGGCTGCCACCTAAGGGGTTACCCCTTTAACAAAAAATCCCCCCGCCATAAATATAAACAATATATAATGTTAAATATATATAATATATTAAATATATATAAAACTGGTGGGGGAAAGAAGAATCCTTAAGGAGTAGAGAGGTGTTGTGATCTGAACCTTCTACATAGGATGAAAGAACCCAAACTCCTTGGCTTATGCCAACAAACTCTCGAAAATGGTATATGATGTAGTGCAAAGACTTCTTGGCATAGCCGATGAAGTATATGGTTTAGGGTAGCCCCCAAGTTCAAAACTTTAGTCAAAGCACTGAAGTCGAGCTTCATAATAAGGGGTCCCTTTTCTCTGTGAAGGACCATCGCATAGATGAGAGAGAAGAACTAACTTATCCATCCGAGAAACTTTATTGAAATAAGAAAGAAGGAACTTCTTTGGATAACCATGAGCACATAATCTGGAATAAAACTACTTTTGAAGCTAATAGAAGCCAAAGGGATCAGACTCTCGAAGAAGATACCTCTTAAGTCCACTCATGATAAAGGATTTCTTCTAATGAGGAGTATGCCAAGAAAAGTAAGGAATACAATGATAGGCATTGAGAGGTTTCCGAAAACACTTAGTGTCGAGAATACCACTTGCATTAAAGCGATCACCTTTCAAGAAGGAGATGTTGATAAGATCAACAGATTGAGAAAATACTACAAGAGTGATTTTGAACTCAAGATAGAAATGATGATACTACTCAAAGAAAGTGAACAAGGAGGCCTCATCACCGATCCAAACACCCATGGCATCATCAATAAATCTCTTGTAGAAATCTAGAGAGGAGCAATCAAACTGAGCATGGAGACATTTCTTGAGATGACAAAGAAACAGGAAGGCATAAACAACATCAAAGTTTCTACCCATGGAGGTACCCCCAATCTGTTTGTAGAAGACACCATCAAACTCCAAAAATTGTTTGCGAAGAATGAGCTCGACAAGCCTTATAATAATATCAATCAACCGCAAATCCAACTTTTGAGAACTGAATAATTAAACCACCATCTCTTTGAGAGAAAGAAGACCCTCATAAGTGGGAATGCTCAGATACAAGGATTCCACATAATATGTAAACAAGAGACAATCTGAAGGAAAAGACTGATGATCCAGATCTCGGAGAAGAGATAGTGAGTCAGGAAGATGTAATTATTGCTGAAGAAAAATCAGAAACAATAGATGATGAATAAGTATAGAGGTAGGTTCCAACATGTAACCAGAATAACTATAGATAGGCCTACCAACCAAAACAATTTTGTGAAGCTTAGGAAGTAGAGAAAAGGCACAAGCTCTGGCAGAGGAAATAGGATTTCTCTTCAAGAAGTGAGAAACATGATCTAGAAAAAACTTGAACGAATCAATAATAAGTGTAAGTTTACTCCAGATGAGTTTCTAAGGAACACAACAAACACAAAGATACACCAAAGATTCTGAAAGTTTTCGAAGACCTTCATTACGGTAGCAGGACGAATAAAGGATCACACAAGCAAGGTTCTTGTTTGTCATTTTGATGACAATAGACTTGTCATTTCTGAGATCTTTGAGACTCTTCATGATTCTTGCAGAGAAATATGCAATATGACTCTGGAGAATTGATTCTTATTTCTAAATGATCTCTTCCAACTGGTAGTTAGGTTCATTAGGGTGCCAAAATGGATTTTTCTAATGAAATCGATAAGGAAAAGAGCCACTGCGAAGAGAAGGAATGTCAGCAAAAGTGGAGCCAGAACTCAAATCTTTAGGACCATAGAAAGTGCGAAGATGAAGGAGGCGAGAAAAGGGTCTGAATTATTTTTCGATATCTTCAACATGCATAGGAGGAGGGTGAGGAATAAACTTGATTCCAAACTCGAGAATCTTGCGTTCTTCAAAAGAGAGAAGACAAGAGGAATAGTTGTGGATAGAAAAATTAGAAATACGATTATCCACATCCTTAGAAGTATTTCTAAAGAAGAAGCAAGTAGCCATGAAGGCTATATCAATAGCAGGACCCCAGTAATTTAGCCAGGGGAGGTCTTTTGACCTAAATTACGACCTTGTCTGCCATTGTACCTGTTCGTATTTCCACCACTATTCTGAACACTGTTCTGATTTCTGTTCTAAAAACCTTTGTTCTGATTTATGTTATGACCTTTTTTCTTATCTTTGTTTTGATATATTTTTTGACCTCTAAAGTTTCTATTTTTTTTTCGCCTTTGGATGCATTTGAAGGTCTTACAGATGTGTCTGTGGTCTTCATTTGTTGGCAAAATTTTGCACCGAAGGGAAATGGACCAGAGGCAGTCGAGGTGACATTCTTCTCAACTACCAGGGGTCTATTTTTTGAACCAGAAGGAGAAGAAGTGGTGTTTTGTGTGATTTTCTTCAAAAAGTTATTCCTCTTCTTTTTCTTCTTCATCTAATTCTGATCTGGATTCAATTTTTGATTGGCATAATTTAATTTGGCCTTGAGATCTTTGATTTCCTTTGAAAGGCTAGTAGCCTTTTGGCTGATCAATTCTGCAATAGTGGGATCAAGAGGAAGTTGATTAGCATCTTCCATGGAAGTATCATGAGACTGTTGACGAACATAGTCAACAAGCTCTTTAGCAGCTTTCTTGATGGCCTTATCGATTTTGAATTTATTGTAGAGTGAGTGGAAATCCTGAAGAGCCATTGAATACCAATCATTAGGAAACAAAGAAGAACCTTCAAGAGGAAGTTTTTTAAGGGCCACAAAAGTACCCTTAAGAGTAGCATCAAAATCACTGATAGAACTGACAATTATCTTAGCATCATGGTTGGAAGAAGCTGTAGAGAAAGATTCAATATATGCATCTAGAAAAAAGATTATTTGTATTGGCTAATGGATTCCAAATGAGAAGAGAGTAGAGAATTACCTTTAAGATCATTGATCTAGAGATCTTTGGAGGTTTAACCAACAAACTCTTAGGAAGTTTTCCAGAAGATTTGAAACCCTTGAGATTTTTGAGAAAGTCTTTAGAGCACTCGACACTAATGTAGAGATGCTTGAATTTGAAAAACCCTTGTTAACCAAAGACATGATTTGATCTGGGTATTTACTACAAATTTGAAGAGGAGCCTCAGGAGAAACACTGACATTATTAGACGTGGGAGCAGCATCAGTGGGAACCTCGACACCAAGAATAGAGGTTCTGCTCGTATGGGCTTCAAGAGCAGCCTGGCACTTATCAGTGGCATCCATGAAATGCTTGAGAGTAGAAATCAAGCCTGAGTGATCAACAGAAGGAGGACATGAGAATTTATTTAAAGAATCTTGAAGAAAAGTAGAAGTAGCCTCTACATTAGCTTTAGGAGTTTTAGCAGCATAATCAACAAGTTCTTTAGCCTTAATTGAATGGGCTTCAACTCTTTCAGAATGAGAAAGAAAAGAAGAATACATTTTATGCATTTCAGGAGTGAATCTAGAGAGATTGCTACAAAATTCTTTATTAGCATCGACAAACACAACCATAAATTTGTTGAAGTACCATGAAGAATGCTCAGATTGACAAGTAGTATTGTTGAGGAATTTAGCCATATCTTGAATGAGGTCACCAGACAAAGGAGGGGGAACTTGAGCAAGCTCTAGGTTTTTATTATCCTCAACTCATCGTCTGTTTTTGTCAGAGTTAGATGGAGAAGTACCCTCGAGATGCACTTTCCCTAGAGAGGAAGAAGTGTGTTATGTGGAAAACGCTAGTGAACATCAAACAACTTTGTCTTTGGAGGACATTGTGATGAAATACTGACCTTAAAGAGATTTTATTGTATCACTAACAGCTCCAGAAGAAAAAGTATGTAGACAAAAAGTAGAAAATCTCACAAATTCTAGAAAGTAGCAATTTATTTCACAAAAATACAATATTTTCAATACATAGGATGTATTTCCAAAACTTGTTTCGAGCAAAAAGCCCTCATCAATTGAAATACAGAAACATTCAAAAAAAATCTTGAAGGACGAAGAGGCCTTGAGAGAGAAAATGAGTTGTGAAAAAATGAGGAGGGAGGGTGGGGTATTAATACCCCAACCCACCCTTAACTCCAAGCGGTGCAAGCAAGGGGGGGCTTGACCATGAGATGGAACACGACCCCATAAAGGGGGTGCGCTCCCCATGGTGGTGGTTTACCCCATGTAGGGACCGCACACCATAAAGGTGGCGGTATGCCCGAAGGGGCCACCACCATAAAAGTAGCATTTTATCCCAAGTGGCCCTGCCACCTAACCTAAGGGGTTACCACTTCAACAAAAGGGGTCCCCCGCCATAAATATATAAAATATAAAATATATAATATTAAATATTAAATATATATAAATATTAAATAAATAAAAAATATTAAATATAAAAAAATATTAAATACATATAAAATATTAAATCTATGTAAAAATATTAAATATTAAATATATATAAAATATTAAATAAATAAAAAATATTAAATATAAAAAAATATTAAATACATATAAATATTAAATCTATGTAAAATATTAAATCTATGTAAAATATTAAATATATATAATATTAAATATTAAATATATAATATTAAACATTAAATATATATAAAATATTAAATAAATAAAAAATATTAAATATAAAAAAATATTAAATACATATAAAATATTAAATCTATGTAAATATTAAATATATATAATATTAAATATTAAATATATATATAATATTAAATATAAAAATATAAAAATATTAAATATATATAAAATATTAAATATATGTAAAATATTAAATATATGTAAAATATTAAATATATGTAAAATATTAAATATATATAAAATATTAAATATATATAAAATATTAAATATATATAAAATATTAAATATATATAAAATATTAAATATATATAAAATATTAAATATACATAAAATATATAAAATACATATAATATATATAAAATATAAATATATATAAAATATAAAATATATATAAAATATTAAATATATATAAAATACTAAATATA
>BSBK01001973.1:0-22500 GCA_027943335.1 Chamaecyparis obtusa
TTATAATAAATTATAATAAGAAAATTAATATATTTATAATTAAAATTATAATTAATTTATATAAATTAAATTAAAATAAATTACAATACAATGTAACCTAATCTTTTATTCTTTTATATTTTTTAAAATACATCAAATAGATATTATATAGATGTCTATATTTACAAAAAAAAATTTAAAATATATATGAACTACTTACAATATTTATATGGATAACAATTATAGATAGAACAAAAATAAATAAATAAATATTTTCAACAACATTTAAAACCCCTAGATTGGAAAAGAAGATGGGCAAAGTGAGTCCTCGTGACACTGTTTATTTCCAACACAGAGTATGTGTGCAGGTAAATTGTTTTGACAACGGCTAAGCTCCCTACAAAATGTGCCAAAGACAAAAAAAAATGTCAAACTTTTTTTTCTCCAAGATTCACGAAAACACTGTGATTTTTTTGTGGTTTTCGACCACAAAATATGTAGATCACGAAGAACAGATGGTGAAAATTTCATGAAAATCTATTGTGTTTTCTAGTTTTTGAAATTTGGTCAATGGTGCATTTTGTAGGGAGCTTTGTCTCGTCCAATTATTTTACAGCTAAACATTTACGATTGTTGATTTTTAATATTTGACATTGAGCTTTAATCAATATATTATTCAAGGATTTTATGTTGGCTCTACTTCGTGTGGGCTTTGATGTGGACTCCGCCCTAGAGATCTTCTATTTGAGTTGACATTTGCTTAAAAATTGTCATGGCAAAAATTATGTAATATGGCTACAAAAATGGAGAAAAAATTGTTCATATTTTGAATTCATTCCTAAAAATTTGTCTATAACACCTCAAATCTATTAGCAAATCATAATAAAGAAAAAGTTTATAATAATAAAATAAACTTAAAAAATAAAAAATAGCTTACTTATAATTGGTTCAAATAATTGTTTTTATAACTAGTTAATTAGTAGAATCCAAAACTCATTGCAATAGTACTTGCTTAGTCTACACACAAGTACTAATAATAGACTATATAAATAAAATATACTGATATATATGAATATATAAATGACAAAAATATTATAATTTATTAAATTGCATATTTATAATCATAATTCTAAATTTATTTTTAATCTCTTATTTATAATCATACTAACTCATTTAACTGCAAAATACGAAAAATCTTCTGACAAAAGATACATAATTAGATGGATCGTCGGGTACTTATGATATTTAATGTGAAATTTTCTATTTTTTAAAAAATTTATGTCTGACGTTCGTTGCAATTTCAATGATCCAAATTTTTGTCAGAACTCTGACAAACATGTTCATCGAAATATCGACAAATTAAATGATATTTATGATTGTAATATTTATGATTAAATATATCTCGAAGACATAGAAAAACCTCTAATGAACATGTTCATTGAAAAAAAAATACAAAACTAAAGAATTCATAGAAACCTTATATTTCGAAGATATTTAACCATCCTACATTTAGCTAGTATACCCTCTTTTCCTTTTAAATATTATTTTTTGGTTTTGGATTAAAACACCTCTTTTTATTTTTGGAGGTATTGTTGACACAGGTTATGGTGTAAATCCTCTGCATCTTAAGGTTTTGAGGTGAGATCTATAAATACTATCGCAAATTTGATTCAAAAAACACAAAACCAAAAACTTTGCTTAGGGAAAGTTTTGTCCTATGTTTGATTTTGAATTGGAGGAAAGGGGCTTGCATTTGATTTTGGGCAATGGAAGACTAAATGAAGCTCTAGACTGTATATGTTGATTTTTTTACTAGAGATTTTTCATCGGGTTTTTGGGTTTATTGAAATTTTAGCTTCTTTTGATAATTCCGTTTGAAATGAGAATCCCTTTATACTGATAGTTTTTGTAAGGGTGATGAGCTTTGTAGCTCCATATTTGTTGCACCATCTTCTAAGATCTAATTTGCACTGTTGCAGATCTTAAAACTTTCTTATGTTGATTATATATTATAGATATAAATAAAAATCTGGCTTCGACCTTTACTGATAAAAAAAAAAGTATGTATGTTAGATAGTTTAAAACTCTACCAAGGAAATATATTGTCTCCTTTGGGAAGATTACTTTGAAATCCAATACTTTGATCTTTGGCTTCTGGGGTTCGATGACCCTTCATATTTTAAAGTTTTTTTTAAACCTGTTGTGATTATGTCACGCAAAAATATAAATTGGCAAGGGCCTAAGACTTTCAATGATATACTGGACATTTTTAGGGCTTTCTAGCAATGTGGATTAATTTCATATCATTTTCATGATTAGTCACAATGTTAATAATTTTTTACCTTTAACCTATAAAGCTAAGAAACTAGAACAAATTTCATGAAAGGGGAGATTCCAAATTATTTCTCCAAATTCTTATAGGATTCCAAATTGTTTGTACAAATTCTAGAAAATAGTTGAGAGAAATAAAATCCTAGATATTTATTTGGAAAACCTAGGAATACAACAAAATACATAGAAACATCATTAAAGAGAAAGGAAAACCAAATCCTAATAGAAGAAATGTCGTGGAAACAAATCTTGGTGGAAAGGGAGGCATGTTGGCACTTATAAAACAAGTTAAGCTCTCACATTGGAGGTTGAAGTGAACTAAAAAATCTTTAAGGGATTAAGTTTCTGGATGTTTATTCAAAACATTGCATGGTCAATGCTTGCAACCAAAAATGTACTTGAAAACATGATCTAATTTCTTTAAGTTTACATTTTGATTTTTAGTAGTATTACATGTCTTTTTGAACTTTTCAATGCCAGTCATATTAATATCCATATTAATTTTTAATGTTGCATTTTCTAGTTGGTTTCATAAAGAGTACTTATAACTAGGTCCTTGACTCTCCTTGGGGATTGGATATCCTATCCAAGTAGCTATATTTTCTTATTATGGAGACACATTTAAATATTGCTCCAGGGACATATACTTGAAATGATGCAGCACTGGATGTGCACTAAGTACCCATTAAATCCATTTACTAAGAAGTTGCAGGAAATGGAATACATAAAGAAAATACTATTCTATGGTTGCGAGAAGTTAAATGCTTGAAGTAACTTAACTAAACCATCTTGCAAAATAGAATACTAATCTGACTTACTTGGGTAAAGAAAATAAAGCTCAGTTCACACCAAATAAGAACTACTTTGTTTGTTATCGATGCAAGAATAGACACACGGAATGGAATCCAATGGTTGTATGAATAGTCAATGTGGGAACTCTTGAAACTATGAATGCAGAAAAGGAAAATTATACTAATGGAGAATATCTCACTAAGTGGGCCCCTTTAGTGAGTATTCTTGAAAACTCAATTACTCAGAATATACTCAACCTCATTATCTATACATAACACAGCTTGTTACATGCATAAATATTAGAAAACCAGAAAATAATATATATCTCTATTAGCTTACTACCTACACAGAGGAGTAGCATTTATTTATTCTAGAAAAAAAAACTACAACTTAACTGAATGTGCACACCTCAAGGAAGGTGGGTCATCAATTATTCCATAGAAAGAGGAACACATTAACTATTTCCATCAATGAACATAAAACTCACTCATTAAGACAAAAACAAATATAGCGTCCACTATCTTGTATTTCCTCGATAACGAGAATCTTTCCCTATGACTCTAGCAACTTAACTTTAAACTAACATCAATTGCGGATTTTCTTTGAATGCTTCAGCTTTCCTGGACTGGATCTTTGAGAAACCACCAACTGTCTTTGCTACATGATTGGTTCCTTGCAACCATTCATTACTCCAATCTTCAACACAATTCCCTTGTTTCATTAATGCAAATAGAAGAGAGAAAGAAATTCCATGAAATATGCAATATATTCATTCATCACATACAAAACATTTATCAAAACAAACTATAAAGTATCACATTAAAACCATGTTTCATATTAAAAGGTTTTTAAGTTCAAACTGTGAATTCAAAGGCTGTAGAAATTTTTTCCAACTACGGGCAAGAAACTAGAATTTAAAGAGGTAGACAATGAAAAGTACTTCAAAACAAGGATGGAAACAAAATAAGATGTAAAATATGAGCAGCTTTGTGGGTCATCACTTGCAAATAAGGATTTAAAAATAAAATAAAACTTATGTTCCCATTTCATTTTAATTATCTGGGATTGAAGCTAGCCTTGGGTGATCCCCATCTAAACTGTAGCGATCTGTATTGAACTCCAATTAAATACCAAAGTATACTTTTGATTGAATTTTTTAATCTCTGTTGTTTTTGTTTAATCACAAGCATGAATTAAACTGCACTAATTTGTACTGAACTTCGACAATATCCATATAATATGTTGGGTTGAATATTTTAGGGTTTTGTATTATATGTATCTTTGATGGCTTGTTTGTTGGATTTACATGAATTTTAAGAAGTTTACAAGTGCCTGGATACAAACCTTTGATGTTTTTTCTATCGGTTTTATCATTATGGTGAATGTATCTTTGATGACTTGTTTTATTGGTTTGTGAAGAAAATAGTTTTATGAGTAGTTTTCAATTCCTTCTTTTTGATAAATATAAGAACATTTTGCGATATTTAAATGCTTGATTCTGGAGAAACCTTGATGTCACATGTTATCAATCACACTTGGAAAATGACTATATGTGTTGTTTGCAAGGTTTTTTTCATTTTGATAATTATTACGACACTTGATGATTTTGAAATGCTTGCTTCCGGAAAAACCTTTACATTGGCAGTTTCCATCACACTTGGTAATCCATGAGCAAGCATATTCAATAAAGAAAATTTGTAGAAAAAAACTTCATCAATTCTATTAGATATTTTCATTAAGTAACTCTAATTTTTGTAGGTCTAGGTTTGAAATATCTTCACGAATCTACGTATTAGTAAACAACTCCAAGAGGTCTATAATATCTTATTTCATTTTGTAGTTTGTGACAATCTAGTGGTCTGGGTTAAGCTAATATGACTTGTGTTGATTTCTTTCTTAATATCCTATTTGTCGTATATTTTTAAATATGGATTATCACTTGGATATGAGTTGGTTTGGATTCAGTTGTGTGGCTCATGACTGTTTCTTTCTAAATTCCCCTTTTGATTTACAATTTTTAGATAAATCGTACATTCAACTTGCCACGAAGATGTGAATTCACTTCTGGGGTTACAAGCTACATCCAAGGGTCTATCTTACCATCATTTTCCTGAGATTTACATCTGACCTCATATAGGAATGTCAAAGCATTCTCTCATCACTAGTTTTTGAAACTTAGTCTTCATCATGCCAACTACTTCACCTTTTATTATAGACCATGATATGCTGCACTATACCCTCTTTGATGTACTTTATCGATGATTCTAAATGTACTACTTTAGATTAAATGAATTGTTAGAGTGTTGTCATTGTCATTTTGTCAAACATATTAACAAAAGGAGTTAGATTTTCTCCATAAGATGTAATTATTTTCTTTCATGGGGTTCTCAAGGACTAAAATCTCATAGTCAGTATTTAACCCCCAAGCCTTTTTGGTTAAAAAGAAAATTGGGGACCATATATAATTGTGAATTGGTTTTTCTTTAATAACATAGTCACACTATCAAAAAAAAATTTATTGTTCTCACTTAATCATTGGTGAGGAGTACAAGTTTCATAGTCCATAAATATGAATTATACTAAATTTTTTGATAAAGATTATTGCTTTCAAGATGGATGAATCTATTTTGATTTAATCATGCATTTGACTGCACATTTTGATTGCACAGTTTAATTCTTCACATTGAGTGCAAAAATATGAAGTGGATAGATCTACAATAATTTCTCTCAAATGGCATGCCTATTGAAAAATATAATCAAGCATACAATACTTGAAAAATGTAATCAATAACCCCCATTCCATAGAATTACACTTGTATCAATGGTTTACAATCTTTCGTGAGGAAGTGATTGTAAAACTCCTTGGTGCAAAAGACTTTTGGTATAGATACAGGTGACAACATAGGGGTATTGCACATGTACATGGATTTATTTGGTTATGAAATGCACTAGATATGGATAAGTTTGATTGGAAGAATTTTGTAGATTAAGAGCATGTTTTATTTTTGACATGTATGTTAGCGCTTGTAACCCTCATGATGCATCGCAAAGAAACAACACAATGTTTCAGTCTTCCCTAGATGATCCATGCTTGTTGGACATAGCTAAGATATTTTCTATAGTCTCGTTGATGACTATGAAGACATAATTAATCGTGTCCAAAGACACACAAAATGTTTAGAGGGAACATGCTTGTGGAAGAAGGGAAAAAATATAGTGTCGATACGAATCTCCATGGAAAGAATATATTTTCTCCACAGGTTATCATGTGGCAATGATGGGAATAAAAAATATAAACTATTGACAGGCTAAACATACACAACTGAGAAATGTTGTTGATATGGAGAGCCAACATATATTGGCATCCTATTGTCTCATGAGCAGTTGTTCTAAACTAGATTTCCAATTATGTATCAAAAGTAGAGAGAACATAGATGAGACTTGCACTAATATACTAACAAGAATATATGCAAACCAAAATGCAGACAATCCAGCTCTTGCAACATATCAAAAATTCATGACTAAGATTGTGGTAGAGCACGATATAGGGGCACAAGAGATGTTTCACATGCTTCAAAATCCACACCTTGTAGTCTGAAATCATCCTTTCACATCTTTAAATGTCAGAAAAAATATGTTCTAGTAGATAACAAGGACAATAGGTGGAAGCCAAATGAAACCAAGATACTAATGCCAGGCTAAACATACACAACCGAGAAATGTTGTTGATAAAAAATATAAACTTGCAAGAAATGATGATAGGCTAAACATACACAACCAAGAAATGTTGTTGATATGGAGAGCCAACATATATTAGCATCCTATTGTCTCGTGAGCACTTGTTCTAAACTAGATTTCCAATTATGTATCAAAGGTAGAGAGAACATAGATGAGACTTGCACTAATATACTAACAAGAATATCTGCAAACCAAAATGTAGATAGTCCATCTCTTGCAACATATAAAAAATTCATGACAAAGATTGTGGTAGAGCACGATATAGGGGCACAAGAGATGTTTCACATGCTTCAAAATCCACACCCTGTAGTCTGCAATCATCCTTTCACATCTTTAAATGTCAGACAAAATATGTTCTAGTAGATAACAAGGACAATAGGTGGAATCCAAATGCAACCAAGATACTAATGCACCTACATGAAACAACCTTTAGAGCTTCAAACATAACACTACTTGAATCTGCAAGATCTTACTCATATTCTATGAATAGTAAACAATAAAAATGGAAAGAAAGATAGGAAAAATTCATTGTCAATATTTACTTGAAGTTCTACAACATCCTAGATGAGGAATCATAATAGTTTAAAATATTTTGTTGGAGTGAGATAATCTTATATAAACATTTTCATTATATAGAAAATTCTATAAGACTCACTAAGGATTCAATAATTGTAAATTAGAAGGAAATGAATAACTAAATATGATGTATGACATGTCAATCACGTAAGTCAAAAGAAAGAAACCAAAGAAGAAGAATAAGAAGAAGAAGAAGAAGAGCGATAATGACACACACATGCGTAACATAATAGAGATGAACGAATGATAATTATTTTTACAAATGGGGCCCACAAATAAATTTATCCTAAATGAACTTGATATGCTTGGTAGGCGTGTGTTTAACATCAACAATAGATGGGATCAAAATGTGATTCTACAATATTTACATGAAATTGCAACAAAGTTCATAAATACAAAAAAAATGTGAGAAAGAAGAAAACATGCTATCTAATTTTGATATTCTAAACTATACATTGTCATCAAAATAAGAGGTCCCTCCGCCCAACCTTTGTACACAATCATTCAAGGAACGAAAGGTAAAAAAAAATCCTACTTGATTTCTTTCATAATTAATGCACTCGAGTACATCAATGCAACAAAAAATATAGCTACTCACACTAGCTCCCACAAGAATTATTGCATTTAACATACATGCATCAACTATACATTTAATGCTTAGGATTCCTATTAAATAAATGAACCCATTGTAAGGAAAATAATTGAAAACATTCCAACAAGAGTTTAAGGACATGAGATACATCCTAATTGATGAAATGAGCTTCATAGGGAAAAATATATTGTTCAAAATAGACACTAGAGTACACCAAATATTTCCCCATAATTAGCAAGTATGCTTCGGTGGAGTGGAAGTCTCTTCTTATATACTATAATAAGGATTTTGTCCAATTGATGCATAGAAGGGGTAAAAAACAACAAAGAAACTTCATACAATTTCTTAAAAATACCTTTGTTCATCAAACTATGGTTGTCTCTAAACAATAAACCTCATAATTTCTTGTATCCTTTCAAACATGGATTTTTTGTCATAACTTTTAGAGAAACAATGAAAATAAAAATATAAGGACATTTTTTGATACCCTTTTGCACATACTAAGATATATATCAAAATCGAATAGGGCTACTTTCTATGGAAAGGTTCAGAATTTGGGTTTCCTCCTTTTTTACTTGACCTAATTGCCAATCCTAGGGCTAATGAAGACATATGGACCTTCATAAACCACTCAAATGATAGAATTATGAATTTTCCTTTGTTGAAAACATAGGAGACATCCAAATGAATATTTTCACAAAGTTTTATAATATTTCAATGGTTAAATCTCAAGATATGAGTTTTGTTTTACTACCTAGAACCCTAAGTCTACTATAGGTAGTTTTGAGAAATAAGCTTTTTTACCCTTAAAAATTCATTACCAATACTACTAGTAAAAATAATTTTTGTTTTAAAATCAACCTCTTTCTATTCATACAAGTTTTAGACCCCTACCAGTCCGTACATAGTTGTACTAGCATATTTCTAACTACAAACTCTGGAAAATACTATCAGAACTAAGTTGCCTTCACCAATATGCTCATAACTTATTCCAATCTTAATGAAATTTGATGAGACTTGAATAAAATGAAAGTAGACTCATGTTTATACACAATAAAACTAGTTTTAGATCAACATGTGGACCACACGGTCCATACAAAACAATAGAACAAGATTGAATGTTAGAAACATGCCTAGAAATGAATTTTACATTCATCCAAATATTCAATTACAATGCATATATTCTCAATTCAAGTTTGGAGGGTGTTTTAAAATACATGTCCCTTCATCTCCCAATGGTTCACAACCAAATTTTAGCTTACAACCGTTCAATTTCCCACTTTATGCAACATTGAGCCTTCATATTCCACATTGTGCAATTTGACAACATTTGCAATGTTGACATCTTTTTGCAACTAGACACTTCCTCTCACCTAATAACCTAACTCAAACTCCAATACCCATGAAATAGTCTTATCATACCTTATTACATTGAAAAAAAATACTAAAACAAAACATAACATCAACTTTGACCACCTTGAAGACTCCATTACACAGTGAGTGCTCCTGCACCACTAATGCATCAATTATGTGAAAAATAGTCTATACTTCTTTAATACAAAGATGGAATTGTAGATCAAGATCAAGGATATCCTTGGCTGCCAATGTGCCATTTTTCTAAGCACATATTTTGGGCTCCCCATTATTGTTAAGGAGGTTACCCCTACCTTTTGGAATACCACCCTAGAGAGAATCCAAAAGAAGCTAGCTAGTTGGAAGGGTGAGTTGCTAAGTAGTGTAGAGAAAATCCAATTACTTTCTGCCTCCCTCTAAGGTATCCCTATTTACGTTATGATCCTCTTCAAAATTTCAAGTACCATGGCAGAAAATATTGAATGAATTCAAAGAACCTTCCTCTAGACTAGAGTGGAAGACAAAACGAGATTGGCTTTAGTCAACTAGGGTGTTGTTTGTAGTCCTAAAATCTAGGGTGAACTTGGGATTAGAAAATTGATAAACTTGAATAAATCTTTAATTTCTAAAATTGGTTGGAATTTTACTTTGGATATAGCTAATTGGTGCAACATTATGAAGGTTGAGTATCTTAACCAAGTTATCTTTATGTAGACACCTAAATTTGATTACACAATTTGGTAATCTTATTCAGTTCTCTCCCGAGACACCCTATTAATTAAATATTATTATTTGGTTAATTTATGTCATCCCCTAGTTAATTAATTTAATTAATTATCTAAATAGAAAACCTATAGTTTGATAATTAATTAATCCCTATTCTTCTATTAATTTAAATGGATATACTCATTTATTTAAATTAATTCATGAAACCCCATTTTCCTCTCACTTGGAATTAAATAAAATATTTAATTCCAACCTTAACCCTCAACTAAACCCATACCAAAACTCCTAAGATGTAGTTCATACTCAAGCCAACCCATTCACCCATACTAATCAATCTTAATTAGCTAATGACCCATGATTAGCTAATCCAACCATCCACTCATTCTCTATCCTCCCATCACATCCTCCTAAACCTCCCACTTGCCTCATAATCCAAGCCTAATCACCTCCTAAGTATTTTCACAATCATAATCCATGGATTAAGAAATCCTAAGCCAAACCAAGTCAACCCTCATGTCACATCCTCACATCCCCCAATTCCCTCATCTCATGTCAACCTTAAATGCTTTTACACATCTCTTACACACTCCATCTTTCTCTCACACATTTTTCCCCTCTCACATCTCCCAAAATGGTCACATTCCCCCATTTCTTCCAACCTCTCCCATTGTAACACTTGTCACAATGAGATGCATTTGAGAAAGCACAATCCATGTGCTCCTCCTCAAATGCATCTTGACCCTTCCCCAAGTTTGCATCTTTACCATCCATTCACCCCTCCTCTTGCCTATAAACTGAGCTCTCTTCTCCTTAATTTTCATCCACCATTTGAGTAAAGTTATCATGCCATTTTGAAGAACAAAAAAACACTCTCATATCCTCATAATGTCAAAATCATACCCAAATCACATCCTTTGAAGCTTGAGCATACTTTGAGCATACATTTCTCCATCTTTAGACAACATCTCTTCAAAAAAGGAGACTTGCTTGAGAAAGTGCAAGGTTTGCACATTCTTTGTAGTTTTTAACTTGTTTTCTTTGGTCTAATCTTAAGCGTTTAACTAGTTTGTATTGTTTAATGTTTAGCTTAGCTTTATATTTCTTAACACTACATTTTAGGTAATACACTTTCATAGAGTCCTTGAATTGAATGGTTTCCCAACAGGATAAAAAATATGGAGCAACATTTTAAAATGTAGAACTCTTATCAGGGAAGGTTTAAAATGGCAAGTAGGAAATGAGAGGTTCATCCAATTTTTGGAAGACTAATGGATTACATATTTAAACCTATTATTAATCATTCAAATTTTAAATTTCTTCTATAAAGGGAAAATACCTTCTTTGGGATCTACCTTGCTGACTATATCAGTCCTCTAAGGAAATAGAAAACTATGGCACAAAGCTATATGGATAGGCTTTATCTCCTCCCTAAGGTTTCTTAGCTTCAAAATTTGTTGAGTGAAATGAGACTCCCCCTCTTCCCTAAGGAAGATAAATTTATCTGGACAAGAAACCAGAAGGGTGTAATTTTGATCAAATTTTCTTACAATATGTTGATAAAGCATGACATGGACCTTGATCATTGGTCGAAGGTTTGGAGCTTGCATCTTATACCAAAGTGCAATTTCTTTTGGTGGGACTCACTACATGGTAAAATCTTAACCCATGATAATCTTGCTAAAAGAGGATTTTGGTTCCCTAACAGATGCATTCTCTATAAGAAGAAGGAAGAAAAAATACAATACCTCTTTATACACTGTTAATTTTCTTTGCATGTTTGGTAGGCTATCTTTCAAAGTATTGGTATCCAATGGGTTCTTAATATGAATAAATTCACCAATTTATCTTTTATTAGAGATGCTCATTGAAAAACCCTCTCATCAAGAAACTTTGGCAATGAATCCCCCATGCCTATTGGTGCATCTGGAAAGAAAGGAACAATCTTATCTTTAGGGATTCTAAAAGTATTGTGGATAGTATCCTCAAGATGTTCAATAAAATCCTTTTGGAAAATATTGGCACCAGTAATTAAAAAAATCCTATCTGTCAACCCAACTAATTGGTATTGTATGGTCGTAAATAACTGGAAACTCCTAGGTGATTTTTATAGGTTTGATGATACTAAGAAGATAGATACAAAACACTAAATGGAAACCTCTTTCTCCCCTTGGTTCAAACCAAATTTTGATGGGGCTTCTAGATAGGGTAAAATGGATGGAAAAGGAGTGATAAGAGACCACAAGGGTGATTTAATTGTTTCTTACACTAACAACCTAAAATATTCTACTAGTAACTAGGTGGAGACCATGGCCTTTCTTTGGGGTCTCAAAATTGCTCTATTTATTGTAATTAAATCCATAGAAATTGAAGGTGATTCAAAGTTGATAATTGAAGAAACCAAAGGAACTATGACTACTAGTTGGAATATAGAGGGAATAGTAGAGGATGCCAGGCCCCTATTGATGGGGTTTGAATCTTTTACCATACAACATACTTTTGGAGAGGGTAATGTAGTTTCTAATTCAATGATTTACATGGGCCTAGATAGTGATGGTTTGTGATGTTGGAGGGAGGATCAATGTTTTCCCCCTAATATAAAGTCCATTCTAAGGAAAGAGAAATCTTCTTGATTCTCAATGGACATCTACAAATCTTCCTTTTGTGGTCTCTTGTGAAATTCATTGGCCTCGCTCTGCCAATATAGTGGGGATTTAATTTTGAAAAGTTACTTGTTATCTTTTCAAAACTCTGATGCAGGAGCATCCTGGGTGTAAGAGCAATCTTGCATCACCCAAAAATATTTCTGTTTTTGTATTCAATAAGGGCTATTTTGTGCAGAGCTGCTATTTATGGAAAGTTACTATTTTTGGTAATTTTTGTCTGTGCTCAAAATGATCTAATTTCTTTCTTGGAGGTTCATTTTGGTCATATAAGTCTGCCAGTAAAGTTTCATTTCCAGATCAAGCTATGTTGGAAGATATTGAAGATTTTTGGTATTGGCAGCAGGGTACAAAAACTTTGAACTCAATTTTGAAGGCTTTAGAGGCCCCGGATGAGGTTGAAAATTTGGGTGACGGGCGCTTGCGCGGGTCAAGCCTGTAGAGCGCTTCGTGGCATTTTCGAAATGGGGTTATAATAGCCGAGCGGGTCAACGGGTGATGACTTATGGTCTTCGGAAGTTGGGCCACCTGAAATGGCGAAAAATAATTTTCTTCAAAATTTCTGTTCGGGTTTCAAAGGTTATCTTGAGCCGACTATGATGTAATAAAATGTAAAATAAAATAATTCTAAGTTTGGTCGGCCTTATTGGCTAAAATTCTGGAACCTTCCAAGCGGTGGAAAATTGCCTATATAAGGAAGGCTGTATTATTGTCTTAGGCAGTTCAGAATAGTTCTGAGTAGTAGATCTGGGTAATAGTTCGAGGCTTTGTCCTACAGAATATTGTAAGGGAATGCCCATGTGGCTTTGCATGTTGTAATTTTGAAAATTTGTAATTCCACATTTGTGGAGATAATAAGAAGCCAATTTTCTGTTCTTGCATATTATTGTTGTTGTTCCTCTATGTCTGTTATGTGTTTGTGGTATTAAGGGGAGCACCCTTCATCAGGTGGTATCAGAGCAGGAGTTCTTGAGTGTGTAAACAGATCGCCGACTGTGAGACAATTTGCACCAGGACCGTGGCTAGGGTTTCAGCGCGCATCGCGAAAATGCCTCCACGAAGGGAACGTGGCGGAAGAGATGGTGTTGTAACACCTGAGGTTAGAGAGCTGCAGAGACAAGTGCGAGCATTACAAGAAGAGATTCGTAGAGGAATGAATCTTAATGTCAGAGATGAAAGCGAGGATGAAGCCGAAGAAGAATATCAAGGAGAAGCTGAAGTTGTGAACCAGGAGGAAGAAAGACTTTTCCAGGCGATTTCCAAGATTGGGAAAAGACCTAAGATTGAGGTTCCTACATTTTCTGAAAATCTTAACCCAGAGGAATTGATCGACTGGATCAATGAATGTGAGGAATATTTTGAGTATGAAGATGTTGAGGATCCTGATAGGGTCAAATTTGCGAAGGCCAGACTGAAAGGTCATGCGAAGCTCTGGTGGCAAGAAATTCAATTAGAGCGAAATAGAAGAGGGAAAGATAAAATCACAAGATGGGATCGGATGGTGGATAAATTGAAGCAACAGTTCATTCCTGTTGATTATGAGCTTGATTTACTAAAGAAAATGCAGAGTTTGAAGCAAGCAGGAAGATCTGTTCAGGAGTATACAGAGGAGTTCTATCGACTTCTCATCAGAACAGGCCACGCAGAAGCTGATAAGGAGAAAGTTGCCCGATACCTTAATGGGTTAAGACCAAGCATTCAGGAGGAGCTGAATCTGGTTCGAATGAACAGTATTGAAGAGGCATACCAGTTTGCCCTAAAAGTAGAGGAAAAGCTAAACAAGAAGTTTGAGAGCAGACAAAATGGAAGAGGTCACGGTGGACGATCTGATGGACGGTCATATGGTGGCCGAAATGAGGATCCGAAAAAGAAGGATGAGGCCAGTAGTAGTCAGAATCAGCGAGGAAATAATTCCAATCGCTTCCAGGATCAGAATAATAGAGATCAGAGAGGAAGAGGAAGGGGACAAGGATCTGGAAGAGGTGGCTTCCGTAGAACATGTTTTCACTGTGGAGAAGAAGGTCATAGGGCATTTGAATGTCCTCAGCGCCAAGGCAGAACAGACAGGAGAAATGAAGGCCAGGCCAGAATTGCACATGTAGATGAAGATGCCAGATCATCAAATTCTGAAGATGCTGAAAGAGGAGAAACGTTGATTAACAGAAGAGTCCTGTTGAGTGGTGAGAATGAACCTGAGCAAAGGAGGAGCCTGTTTCGCACCAAGTGCAAGTGTGAAAGTAAATGTTGTGATGTGATTATTGATAGTGGAAGCACTGACAATTTGGTGTCAGAAGAGATGGTGACAAAGTTGAAGCTCAAGAGACAGAAACACACACATCCATATCGGATTGCCTGGGTACAGGATGACCACAAGGTCATGGTCAATGAACAATGCCTGGTGAAGTTCAAGATTGGCGGATACCAAGATGAGGTATTGTGTGATATCATATCTATGGATGCATGTCATATGTTGTTGGGTAGACCATGGCAGTTTGACAGATGTGCTGTACATGATGGTCGTGCAAATACCTATTCCCTGACAAAGGATGGAGTGCGGCATAAGCTAAAACCATTGAAGGAGACTGAAGAAAAGGTATGTGGTAATGCAAGGATAACTTTTGTTGATGGAAGAAATTTCCTAGATGGTATGAGGCATGAGCATGTATGTTTTGCTTTAATTCAAAAAGCTGGTAAAGAGAAAGTAGAAGATGTTCCTGTAGAAGTTACAGATTTGTTGAATGAGTTTCAGGAGATTGTATCCGATAACGTGCCTGATGGATTACCACCAGTCAGGAAGATCAGTCATCAGATGGACTTGATCCCAGGAGCGAGTTTTCCGAACAAGGCAGCACACAGAATGACACCTGCAGAAAGTGAGGAGTTGAACAGACAAGTACATGAGTTGTTACATAAAGGATTGATCCGTGAGAGTCTGAGTCCCTGTGCTGTACCAGCGGTATTAGCACCAAAGAAGAATGGAGAATAGAGGATGTGTACAGATTCTAGGGCAATAAACAAGATCACAATCAAGTACAGGTTTCCATTGCCACGAATGGATGATATTATGGACTGTTTGAGTGGAGCTGTGTATTTCTCAAAGATAGATCTGAAAAGTGGATATCATCAGATTCGGATCAGAGAAGGAGATGAATGGAAGACTGCCTTCAAGACAAAGGAAGGACTGTATGAGTGGTTAGTCATGCCTTTTGGGCTAACCAATGCACCGAGCACTTTCATGCGGCTCATGAACGAGGTTCTGAAAGAATTTCTGGGTAAGTTTGTCATTGTTTACCTAGATGATATTTTGATCTTTAGTAAGACATTGGATGAGCATATGATGCATATTCGTATGGTATTTGAGAAGTTGAGAGAAGAGAAATTGTTGATTAATTTGAAGAAGTGCAGTTTTGTGAAGAAAGAGTTAGTGTATTTGGGATTTGTAGTTTCAGCAGAAGGTCTAAAAATGGACCTAGAGAAGGTACAAGCTATCCTTGAATGGCCTACTCCAAGGAGTGCTACTGAGGTAAGATCTTTTCATGGTCTAGCTAGCTTTTACAGAAAGTTTATCAGAAATTTTAGCAGTATTTGTGGACCCTTGACTGAAACAATGAGAGGGGATAGAAAAGAGTTTAAGTGGACTAATGGGGCAGAAAATAGTTTTCAGTTGTTGAAACAAAAAGTTACAGAACAACCCGTTTTAGCACTTCCAAATTTTAATAAGGTGTTTCAAGTAGATTGTGATGCTAGTGGTACTGCAATAGGAGCTGTTATGAGCCAAGAAGGTAAACCTATTGCTTATTTCAGTGAGAAGTTAAATGATGCCAAGAGGAAATATTCTATTTATGATCAGAAATTTTATGCTATAGTTCAAGCATTAAAGAAGTGGAGACATTATCTGCTTCCTAAGGAGTTTGTTTTGTATACTGATCATCAAGCTTTGCAATATTTGAATAGTCAAAGAAAATTGAATCAAAGGCATTTGAAATAGGTTGAGTTTTTGCAGAGTTATACATTTGTTTTGAAACACAGGAGTGGAAAGTCTAATAGGGTTGCAGATGCTCTTAGCAGAAGGCAACTGTTGCTGACAGAAATGCAGATTGAAGTGGTTGGGTTCAAGGAACTCAAGAATTTATATCCAGAGGATCCTGATTTTGGTGAAGCTTGGAAAGCTTGTACAGAACCTGTTACTCTAGACAGGACGAAATGGTTGGATTTCATCATCCAGGATGATATGCTATTCAGAGGGAGTCAGTTGTGCATTCCACGAAGTTCTATGAGGGAGAATCTCATCAAGGAGAAGCATAGTGGGGGATTGGCTGGACATTTTGGTCGTGATAAAACCCTTGCTTTGGTTGGTGAGAATTATTATTGGCCACAATTGCAGCAAGATGTGAAGAAGTTTGTACAGAGTTGCAGAGTATGTCAGATGGCGAAAGGAGTGAAGCAGAATACAGAGTTGTATCAGCCATTACCTGTACCAGAGAAGCCTTGGGAGGATATCAGCATGGACTTTGTTCTTGGTTTACCGAGGACTCAGCGGGGACATGATTCAATTTTTGTAGTGGTTGACAGATTTTCAAAGATGGCACATTTCATTCCTTGCAAGAAGACTAATGATGCTGTTCATGTAGCAGAATTGTTTTTCAGAGAAGTAGTGAGACTTCATGGTTTTCCAAAGACCATAGTTTCAGATTGGGACACTAAGTTTGTTGGATATTTCTGACGTACATTATGGAAGAAGTTGAAGACAGATTTGAAGTTCAGTTCATCACATCATCCACAGATTGATGGACAGACAGAGGTGGTGAATAGAAGTTTGGAAAATTTGCTGAGATGTTTGGTTGGAGATAAGCCAACAGGATGGGATTTGATTTTACCACAGGCAGAATTTGCATACAATAATTCTGTCAATAGGAGCACTGGTAAATCACCGTTCCAGATTGTATATGGAAGTAGTCCAAGAAATGCATCTGAATTGAGGAAGATAGATAAAGGAGAAATAAGTAGTGCCGAAGCTGAAGATTTTGCAGAACACTTGAAGAACATCCATGGGGAGGTGAGGAAGCATATTACCAAGATGAACACACAGTATAAGGCTAAGGCAGATGAGAAAATGAGGTATAAGGAATTTCAGGTTGGTGATGAAGTTATGGTTCATTTGCGGAAGGAGCGGTTTCCAGTTGGTACATATAACAAGCTGAAAATGAAGAAGTTTGGGCCATGTAAGATACTGAAGAAACATGATTCAGGAAATGCATATGAGGTAGAATTGCCTACTGAGCTGAATATTTCACCAGTGTTTAACATTTCAGATCTGACAGAGTATCATGAAGGAGGTGTTGAAGATGAGATCACAGCAGCACAGTGGAATATTCCAGCAACTAGTTCAGACACTAAGGAGATCGAAGATATACTGGACAGTCGTGTTGGCAGAAGCACAAGGAACAGGACATATGAAGAATATCTGGTCAAGTGGAAAGGACGACCTGTTGAAGATTCATCATGGCTGACAAAGGAGGAGGTTAGCCGTCTTGGTTTTCCTCTGCACACCTGAGTCGTGACAGGGTCACTTCTCAAATTACCCCGGGTGTCTGATGCAGGAGCATCCTGGATGTAAGAGCAATCTTGCATTACCCAAAAATATTTTTGTTTTTGTATTCAATAAGGGCTATTTTGTGCAGAGCTGCTATTTATGGAAAGTTACTATTTTTGGTAATTTTCGTCTGTGCTCAGAATGATCTAATTTCTTTTTTGGAGGTTCATTTTGGTCATATAAGTCTGCCAGTAATGTTTCATTTCCAGATCAAGTGTATGTTGGAAGATATTGAAGATTTTCGGTATTGGCAGCAGGGTACAAAAACTTTGAACTCAATTTTGAAGGCTTTAGAGGCCCCGGATGAGGTTGAAAATTTGGGTGACGGGCGCTTGCGCGGGTCAAGCCTGTAGAGCGCTTCGTGGTGTTTCCAAAATGGGGTTATAATAGCCGAGCGGGTCAACGGGTGATGACTTATGGTCTTCGGAAGTTGGGCCACCTGAAATGGCGAAAAATAATTTTCTTCAAAATTTCCGTTCGGGTTTCAAAGGTTATCTTGAGCCGACTATGATGTAATAAAATGTAAAATAAAATAATTCTAAGTTTGGTCGGCCTTATTGGCTAAAATTCTGGAACCTTCCAGGCGGTGGAAAATTGCCTATATAAGGAAGGCTGTATTATTGTCTTAGGCAGTTCAGAATAGTTCTGGGTAGTAGATCTGGGTAATAGTTCGAGGCTTTGTCCTACAGAATATTGTAAGGGAATGCCCATGTGGCTTTGCATGTTGTAATTCTGAAAATTTGTAATTCCACATTTGTGGAGATAATAAGAAGCCAATTTTCTGTTCTTGCATATTATTGTTGTTGTTCCTCTATGTCTGTTATGTGTTTGTGGTATTAAGGGGAGCACCCTTCATCAAACTCAAATCCCATGATGGGCTTTAACATTGTATACGTGCATTTCCAACCTATCCCCTTGTTTCTCTATGACGCGTTGACATGGCCAACTATCGTTATCGATTTTAATGGGCCTTTTTTTAAAGGGAGATGCATTAATTTTAATACTATATTGTGAGATTTTGTTAGATTAGAAAATCTATCTGAAATTCATATACCTTTTATTTCCATAATGGTGACAGACTGTTCATGTGAGGGAGAAACCAAGTTGGAGATGGAAGCCAAAGATAACACGAAATACTATGAATGCATAGAATACATTCATTTATTTTGGGCTCAAGTACTTCCTTTTTCTTTTCTAGTTTTAATTTTGGTTTTTCACATATCAGTAATCTTTCTACTCTAGTTTGTCATGTCATGGGCGAGGGGGGGGGGGGGGGGGGTAGAGTGCATGTAGAGCCCAATAAAAATGATGATTTCAAGAACAAACCACTGGTTTGGCACATCTATAAGGAAGGGGTGTGTCTCAATTTATTGAGTATTTGATAGGGCACAACGAAAATCTATCCCTGCAATTTGTCTCATCATGGGTTGAGAGGCATGTGTCGATGAGAGAAATTTATTTCAAAGCTAATGAGGAAGTTATTGCAAAATCCACTAGTCTCTCAATAATGGGGAGAAAATGGAAGAAACCCAATAGGGTTTTGGATGTTGAAATCCTTAACCATTTTTTTTATGACAAGGAAACCCTATTAATTTGTGTGGTGCCTATGACCATGAACAGCTTCCTAAACCATGGGACTAGGTGTGTTTGTTGCTAATGAAATATTTTACTTGTCAAGGAAGATTTAGTGTTTAATATTTTTATCACATACCTTTCCTAAATCAATTTAGAAGTCATAGTGTCATATCCTTCACGTTCTTCCTTCTCCATTCTTTGGAGAATTATGTTAAGGAAGTTGTCAAGGCAAAAAACTAGGAAAAGAATATGACTATCCTTCACCAAAACCTCATTTTTAGGCTCTACCATTTTCATATTCCCTATGTCCCCATCTGCTAGTGTATAATGGACTCCCCTATACCTAGCAATGAGAAATGCCTTATGAACCCTTCCCTTAAATCCCAACATGGTTCTCCTAACACCCCCTCTAACACTATAGCCAAAGATAACATGAAGGAAAAGAAAAGAAATGACCCTCTAAAATTGAAGGCCAAGACCCATAAAAAGGCTAAATTTAATGTACAAGAGATGGATTTAGACATTGAAGTTACAGAAGAAACTAGCACTCCTTGTCGGTCTACTAGATTGGCCATGAAGCCTATTAGAAAAGGGAAAAATTTGAAGGTGGAATCAGAATCTGAAGAGGGTGGACAAAGTGAGTCTAATGGAAAAGAGGAAAAAAATGTTGAGATGGAGGTCTACTCTATAAATACTAGTAGTGCCTTCCATGTTTTTGAGAGCCTCAAAACTAAATCCCTCGACCTTACTAAAATTGTGGCTCTTGAGGAGAAATCTAAGTCACTCAATGTTGGCAAGGGAAAGGCTACTCTCAGTGGGGAAGGTGGTAAATATGAGCCACTTGGGAGGAGATAAATAAAATTGAGAAAAGAATTATAGATATGGACAAGCGACTTCAGGATGTCTTAGTCTTTGTGTAGATCACACATAGTTTGGCTACCACTTTGTGCCTAATATAGAAGAATGTGATCAGTGTGGAGGATGAGGAGGATAAAAACTACAAGAAATTGTTTAAGCTTCTTACAAAGGAATGGGCGATGAGAATGCTGACCAAGCCATGCAAGTTGAATGATACCTAGGAACGTGGTCACTCTTTGTTTTTTGTATTATTGTTAGTGGCCCATGTGGCCTTGCTTTAAACTTTATTATTTTCACTAGTACAATTATATTTTGCAGTGGTATTTTATTTTGGTATGGCTTTGTGTGGCCCTGTTTAAAGGCTTTTTTACTATTTTGATTAGTACTATTGATAATTTTAGTATTAGCAATGGTCACTATGGACATGAATACTAGTAAGTTTTAACTATTCTGAAGTTAGGTTGACTATTTTTTATGTTTGGTTAGAGTGTCGTTAATGTATTGTTATTGTTAATATGTTGTTAGTCACTTGTTGGGTTGTTGTATATAAGGGACAACACCCTAGTTTTGTTGCTTTAAATATTAAAAATATCATAATAAGGAAATGACCAAAGAAAAACATCAGAGGAGCATGAAGTCAATCATGCAAATAAAAAGGAACAAATGAGGAAACTTCATGAAAGTAATCAATTGAACACCATAGATGAAGATATATCATCTAAATTCCAATTGAATTAAATCATGAAGCATCAATTCAATGCATGCAAACGTATAATTTGGGGAGCCAAAGACAACTGATGCAAAATCTTTATTTAAAAAGATAACAAAATCTCAAAGTTGATCTGGTCACTTGTGGTCCTTTGTTGATGTAAGTCTTAAGACCTCACTTACCTCAATCTTTGATACTTCTAATTTTTTTGTCATGCTTAGAATTATAGTAGGAGTTACTTAAAAAGTATTCCTTGGCTATAAGTGGTGAACTTTCAATGCACAAAAAAAAAATGTTAGAAACATGCCAAAAAATGTGTGCAATATAGAATATGATATGCTAGTGGACTAGTGAACTAGAGCAGTATATGAATTGTGTTTTATTTATTTTTTATTGATGAGTTGGTAGAAAATGTGTGTAATATAGAATATGATATAATAGTGGACTAGTGAACTAGAGCAGTATATGAATTACGTTTTCTTTTTTTTTATTGATGAGTTGGTAGATGGATTCAAATGTTATAGGAAAATTTTGTAAATACATGTCCAGTCATTGATATGATATATATGACATGAGATCCAATCCAATAATCAATATTTTGTGAAAGGTTCGACTTTTGGGCATAAAAAAGGCGAGTTTTAATTTTAGCGGAAAAATATCCCACTAACTAATCTAGTCCAAGTGGCTAAGTTTATGGATTATATAATGGAAAATCTTGAGGTTGTTGTTTTAATGGTAGAATACAAATGGGTGTTGTATAGTAGTAAATTACTAATAGAAGAACATTCATGTTAGGAATAAGTATATGCCCGTAAATTTTTTTTTGAAAAAAAGATGTGAATTCTAAATTACGCACTAATTTTATCCCTTCAATTTTTAAGAACATTATAGTTTGACCTACAAAATTTGTGTGATTTTTGAATTGATACTTTCTACTAATGTACACAATTTAATTTAGTTCAATCATTTTATCATGCATGCATTGAAGAATAATGAACATGATGAAGAATGTTAATTA